>JAIGNY010003617.1:992500-1100000 GCA_020152595.1 Chiridota heheva
GCACATGAATCGACTCACTATACCTACGTCATGTGACGTCATCAGCTACTAACCCGAAGAACTGTTTTTTTTTTTAAGTTGATAGAAATGATCATTTTCTTTTTCTCGATAAAAACAATCCAATGGAATTTAGCAAACGAAACCTACATTTTTGGATAGCAAATGATCCAATTAATCAATTAATAGCTAATCATAAATCCATGGCAAGCCCTCTTTAACAACGAAGACAATTAACTTGAAGACATCATATTATTGCCCAACTTTCATCATTTTGTATATTATTTGGCCTCACATTAGGGCGGAGCCAGGATAAAATGTGGGGAGCTAAACTAAACCAAGCCAGGGATGATGTGATAACGTGATTTATGAGCAGTTTTGTCATAAATGCATGATTAATGGAACATATTGGGACAAGGGTGCAGTCTTATAAGCACAGGGAGAAGATAGAAAGGTACTCCCTGAATGGATTTCGCCCTTCCTATCAGCCTATTCCTTATCAGACTCTCATCGATTGGGAAAATAAGAAAATTATTAACAAAAATTTGAATAAAAAAAAATAAAAAAATTGAATTAAAAGAAAAGAAGTAATGAATATTGAATTTTGGGCAAAATCTTTGAAATTTTGGTAAAATTTGGCAACATGATTTTACGATAATTGTTACGGAAAATTACTGGAGATGGAAGAAAAATTGCAAACTGAAGAATTTTTTTTCTCGAAAATTGCGCGAGAGTAAAATAGATATCTGACACATTGAAGGAAATTTCCCAAAATTGAAAGAAATTTTACAATAAATGAAGAAAAATTACCGAACATGAAAGAAATTTCCCAAGTATTGCAAAGATATCACAAACAATTTTGTCAATTTCCCAAAAATTGAGCAAGATTGGAGAAAAATTGCCCCCCAAATCATGAAATTTACGAAAATTTAAGATAAATTACGAGGATGAAAGAGATTTCTTGAAAATTAAAGTGATTTAAAGAAATTTGCACGAGAATGAAGGGTATGAATGAAGAGTATTTACCCAAAACTGAAAGAAATGTTATTATGATTGAAAGAAATTTCCCGAATATTAAAGAAAGTTTACATAAAATTGAAGAAAAATAGACTCAAAAAAAAGATTTTCGAAAAATTGAACGAAAATTAAGAAAACTTTCCAAAGATTAAAAGAGAATTTAAAGAAATTTGGCCCCGCTTCCCCTCCCCCTCCCACCCCTTCCCTAACATCTTGTTCCTGTAGATCCGCCCAGCCCACATCACTTGTCAATACTGCTTCATATTCATGCCAGAAACTTACAACATTTGCACCTTATTCAACACACTACATTCAACATAGATATTCCGATTAAAATCATGAAGTAATTTGCTCCGCAATATACAGATATATGAGCTATTGACGTATGTTATTAAAACACATTTCTCTGTAGCACACCCAATTTTGAGGCCTCCGTAGACAAACCACACACGGCGGATGATCGGATTTACATCGCATTAGCACGCTGCTCAGATTAGCACGTTACACCGGCCCTAATCACCTGTACACCCCCGGTTCCGTAGTAATTGTAATCTGCCTGTTTTTATTTTATAAAAGCTAAGCGTACGCAGTCAGACATCTGTGATCCTAGATATTTACAATGTAATATTAACTAAGGTGGATCTAGGCCTAGTTATTGAAGCCTAGTTTAGGCTCGGTATTATGGGGTAGTATGGAAAAGGTTGAAGAATTCAAGTTGCCAACTTAACATATTCAAATTCAGACCTAACCGTTAGGCCGACAAAAAGGCTACATTCTTGTTTGTTATAGATTCGAATCATATACCATCGTTTGGCCATAATTTTTTTCTTCACTTTAACCCGTTTCTGTCTGCTGACATTGTAGGATTGCTGTTTACTGGTCTGCGGCCTCACGAACGCCACCAGTGATGTCAAAAAGTGTATTGTGGGATATGACTAACAGCTACATTCTTGCAAGACCACATGCAAGTTAGAACTTGACTAACATTAACAAGAATTTAGGCTATAATTTGCTTCAAATTAGCTGCCCAAACCTACTTAATTCGCCTGGTGATTTGTTGTGATGCTGCTTGAATTTAAACAAAACTTGGCAAAGAATTGATGGATACTGGAAATGAAATAACCCATATTTGGATATTTGTGTGAAGGGAACATTATTTATGTCAAACATAAGGCAAATAACTTACACACTAGCTGTATGACACATGCAATTATTTTACAGTTGGGCTCATTTTGTCAGGAAAACTATTAAGTCTTATCAGATTATGTGGTTCAACCCAATGAATTGGTAGTTTGCCATACCCATCTCAAACCTATTAACTTTGTGGTGTTGAAGGGAACACATTAAACAGTTAAATAATTCAATTGTGTACAGGGTAAAGAAAGAATAATTTGTAAATAATACAGGAAATAGGGGCCTATTCATCAATTAACTAACATAACTGGTACAGGTTACATGAAATGGTGTATAAATTCAGGTTTTTAAAAACAAATTAACACATTATTCTGCCATTAACTTCTAAAAATCATTCCTATGAAAGTTTTCATGTACATTTATGATAGAGAAATTGGGACTTCATTGTAGAGGTAACAAATTTACAAGCTTTGACATCACAATTTTGATTTTCTGCAATGATCATTTGTATAAATTTAACAACTGGTAATCAACTTTACAAACATTCCTGACAGTTTTCTTATGAGTTATCTTCTGTGGTATGTGGATGAGTGTACTGCCATAATTCCTCCACTGTACTTATCACTACAGCTTTAGCTGAAATCAGCAAACTTTGTGAAGTGATGTTGATGTAGATATAGATATACCACAGTCAGACAGTATGTTATTATTTTGCAATATGAGTTTTAAGAAAGAAACAGAAATCAACAAAAACTGAGCTTCTTCCTATGCAGTCTAACAACTATAGATCCCCATGGTTGTAAAGTGTGGCCTATATTCAACTGAGTTAAGCCTAGTAAAAGACAGTGTGATTTTTCATGTCTGTTTACTGCAAATAAAAGCCTGGTCTGCTGGTTTTCATGTTGAATTTTCACTTTTTTTGGTTAGGCAGACAACATTTGATGTATAAAAAGGGTACACTAAAATTAACATGTCAAATCCTCATAACCTGATAATAGTACATTCCACTACAAAGAGAAATCATTATACATGTGCCTAGAGTCAGAAAACATTTGGGCAGGGTATTGTGTACTACAAAATGATATACAGGTAGTCAGCTCACTAATATCTGTTACAAAATTATTTTACATTGCAAAAAATTGTTGTACTCTGTAGTACAGTCAATGATTTTAAACAATCACACAACATAAAAGTTGGAATACTATTGCACTGTAATAATTTGTTCATTGGATACCATAGCAAAAACAAATGAGAGCAGAACTAAAGAATGCCTATCAATGACTAAATGAGAAGAGAAATTGCATGAAGCAAAATTTTCAAGTGGAGCTTTCTTATCTTCCCAACTTGAGAAACTTTTGCAAACAAATTGAAAGCATCTTTGATAAGTAATACACATAGATTAAAAATGCAGGCTGCAATACAACATATAGGCCTATTCCAAAGAGTTTTATGATTATTTTTAAATTTGAACTTTATGAATTTAGGGCTTGCAAATTGTTGGTAAATGATTTTGAAAAGAAAAATGTGAATGAAAGTAAAACTTAATAGTTTATTAGAAATAAAAGTAATACAAATTTGATCTACTGTATCTCTACCTATCTAAACAAATTGGCACTTACTTTTACTTTGTTTTATACACACCTATCTGCCAGTTAATCAGTCTGTTTAAACTTTGTCTGATGGGTGTTTTGTTGATAACCAACTATAAAACTAATTAGACCTAGGCCTATATTGGTCTCATGCCCACCCACCCTAGCTAACAATTACAATGCTGCATTTCAAGCATGGCCTTTTTATCATGACAGACATTTACGAGTCAATGCCATGGTAATGTACACAACCCTAACTTTATGCTACCAAATTGAAAGTGATTTCACACAATGTAGGCCTAAGTTACACTAACGTTACTGTAGCCTGGCTAGGCAACACAATGACCCAAGATTACCCCGGTAACGCTTTTTGAAAGCAATAAATCGCTACATACATGTCTGAATAAGATAAGATTTGTTAAGCAACTTATTCTTGTTCCCAAATAAAACTAAAATTATTGCCCATATTTGTCAGCGTTTACGTTAAACTAAGTCACGCCGCCAAAGGTGTACATACGACCTTAGCTAGCTTCAGACTGTTCAACAACAACTGGCAAAATTAAGATAGCACAATATTTTAGGTTTACTGAAATTGTTCAAGACATCTACTAGTTTTAATCAATTATTCCTGATCAGAAAGGTTGTTCGAATAGTATTTTTCATAAAATATACTTATCAGTTAGGCCTAAGTTAGTAGGTGCAATACATGCCTGTCTACAATCTAATGCTGCGCTAAAGTATTGTGGTCCTGCATGTACTGTAAAAATAAATCGTTGTTTTTGTCTTCTTGTTAGAAATAAAACGAACCTTAATCTTAATTAGAAAGACAACTTATGATTAAAACTAATATAAATATAACTTGTTTTTGAAAGTAAAGGATTTCAATTATTATTTTTTAGGTTAAATTTGCAGTTTGCCTATTTTTTTTATTGACTCCAACTTTCAATGTACCGACATATCTACTGCCCTCACTTGGAACTAACATGGGTGGAGGACGAACAAAAAAGTATCATGCACTGGAGTTTTGACTCTTGGCCTTCAGCCTACACGTAGTATAGGGCGAATGACGTCACGCTCTCTGGCTGTACTGTTTGAGTTTTTATCAATTTAGATATATCTCTGACGTCATAATCTGTAATGTTTTCACACTCTCGTGAGAAACGCACACTTTCCAATGTTTTCTGCGCTTTAATAACGCGTCTTTTAAGCAAACGCATAGTATTTCCAAGACAGCTCTTCCACTTGACTGCGCTCGCGTCATTGTATTGTTCGCACATGTCTGAATTTTGAAATGGAGCGAGCCTTGTGTTTGAAACGTGCGGATGTCAGTGCAGTCACAAGACGATTTCGTACTCAAAAACTGTGTTATTGGGATATAAAAGATAAAGAACAGACCTTTGTATGCTTTGAAAACCTTCCAAACTTTGCCACAATTTGCTTTAGTGTTTAACAATGGATGAAGATCTGGAGTTGGACACTGTTCATGAAGAAAGTGAAGTTTGCGAAGAGGTGAGTCCCGAATAAAAATAAAGGATGTTTAAAACAAATAGGCCGGTGCATGGGCTTCTGTTTGTTATTCAATCAAAACTCTTCTGTACATATCAACGAGATTGGCTATTTTCATGATCACCATTGGAAAGTTCCCCGAAAAAGAACGTTCCTCTATTGTATTTCCAATAAAACCCTTTTCCAAATATAAGAATGTTGTGGGGACAAAGTGAATTAGCTTAACATTATGTCTAGGCCTGTACGCCGCCCCCCTCCCTTTCTTTCTATACAAAAATTAGTATAGTGTGGGATCAAATGAAATATAACCTCTTTTTGCACCAACTTTTACCTTTCTCAATTCTAAAACTAGGCCTTATTTTAAAACAAGAACTTAAAAAATGCCAATTTTCAATGGCCCAAATGAAAAGACGCAGACTTAAGGACGAGAGTGCGTTTGGGAGTGGTGGAGGCATGGTGAATTTTAAGTGCAGTGTAGGCATATAAAAAGTATTCATAAACATAAGGAACTTATTTTTACTTTCTTTCTTTTCTTTAATAGTATCTATTTTTCATGCAAAGCTTTAGGCTACGAGGCCTAGGCCAAACGTTCAATAGGCCAATTGCATTTATATTTCCGTCGTGCTGGAAATCGTGAAAGCTACGCAACATAATTTTCGATTCAGAACGATGCAGTTGTTGCACCCAAAGGCAATACATCAATATTTCAAATTTAGGCTATCAGCCAAATTTTGTAACTTCGAAATTTTTATCAACACAAATTTAGTGTTGTGTTTGTATGCATTGTCTTCGAAACGTCTATGGCCGCGTATATAGGTCTAGTGGTCTAAGTAACAAGTATATTATGTAATCAATACCTCCTATTCATAACAACGGTAAACAATTGTTCCAATCGATCGTCCTTAGTGCTTGATTCATTGAGTATACCAAGAAATTGACTTTTTCTAAAAGAGCTCAACTCGTCATGCGTAACTGTAAGCTATTAGAGACATTTTAATCTCGAATTGACTTTCCTGTTCATGCACAATTTAAGTAACGTTCATTTGCTTTGTCTGTTTATTGTTGAGTAAACAAGTTGATATGGCTTTATTGCATGTATGGTAACCACGGACTTGCATACAATGTGTCGTGAGGGAGGGGGGGGGGGGTGTGGCACGACCTCTTAGGAGAACTTATAATTCATATGCATGTCTGTCGATAATAAAGTAAAGTAAAAGGGGCAATTTATTTTTTGAAAGGGGCACTTTTCCAATGTACATTCCCCCGTACATTGGGCTGATATGGACATTCCATTTTGAATAGGGAACTTTTGTATACAAAAAATATTTATAGAATAAAAAGTGTGCACACATTCTACCAGTTCTTGGACCTTTGACAGTAACTGAGGCACCTTTTTAACTTTTTACTGTGCAATTTGTTTGCATAATATAATGTTCTGAGGGGAAAACTTCCAGTTTTCCAAGTTGGGAGGTAAAAAGTTAACAATTGATAGACTTAAAGGATAATTTGGTAAAATTATTTGCAATTGTGGTCAAATTTGTCAACAAATTTCCCGAAAATAGACCAAGATTTTTTCAAAATCAGAAAAAGAATAGACCAAAAATTAAAGACAATTGTCAAAAATTACAAAACTCTTCCTAAAGTTGACAAAGAGTTTACCAAAATGTGCCCAAAAATGAACGAAATTACCCTAAAATGTAAATTATTTTCATCAAAAGTCCCTGCACCTGAAAATGGGGGTACTCGAGAATTAGGGTCCTGCTAAGGGGAACGAGTGTTTTGCACGAATAGGAATTTCGATTCATGCAACATTTGGGCCGACGTTTATTAAGCGAGAATATTTGTTATACCCATTGGCATTGAAACAGCAGGGGAGGGGGAGACATAACCTGGTCACGATTGTCAGAAAAACCTAGGCTTTGCCACTTAAATGTTTCACTTACAAAAAGTGGCGGCCGACGGTCTGAAACCCCATACAAAAATATTTTTAAAAACATCTTTCTACGTCAATGACTGTATAGCTATAAAATATCTGAATGTAGGCCTTTTAATTGATGAATTTTTTCTTTGTGCGCTAGTTTTACGCTATATTACCAGAAGCAGCGGTTGTCGATAATTCAATGTACAAATACGGTTACTATGTTGTAATTAAGAGTGAACGATTACAGGGACATTGTCATCCCTGGAGGACCCAGGAGGATTTTCGGGCCAAAATGTGTCTGGCTTCATCAGTGACGTCAAGGTTCAGAATTATGGAGGCAAACAAACAGACTGACGTTCCCTTATAACACAATTAGGATGGAGCCAACGTTGGCAGTTCCCTTTAGAAAACAAGAAAGCAATCCATAGAGTTGCTGATTTCATCACCTTAAGCATACAGCATAGTGGGGGAAATACCAAATTATAATAAGTATGGGGGAAATAGTTAAAAGTGGTCACTAGCTCTGTGAACTTTGACATTTGACCTTTTGACCCCAGAGTTTACGGGACACAAGTTCATGTACCATGTGATACAAACATAGGATTGGTATAGGTCTTACACTTTCAGAATTTAAAGTGGCACACAAATTATACATGATTACCCCTTAAAATCACATATTTGACCTCCTGACTCTTGACCCTAATCACTGAAGCAAATTGTGACATTTTTCACACTTATCGTACCCTGCTGTACGACAACATTCATGTTCACGTCACACTTACCATTCCATAACTATAGGGGGAAATTGTAAAAAGTGGCCAATAGTTCTGTGACCTTTTAGACATTTCGACCCCAGGGTCTAACTTGACACAAATTCTTGTATCATGGTACAACATAGGGTTGGCATAGGTCTTGTACTTTTTAATTTAAAATGGTGCAAAATTTGGTATAAAAAACACTTTTTGACATTTGACTCATGACCTTTTGACCTCTAATTGTTTTCACTTTTTATTAAAATGTTAAACCCTACCCAATTTGTAATGATACGAAGTAATTTCTTCAGAAGATACAGCGATCACCAAAAATTAGTTTCATTTGACCTTTTAATCCCAGAGTTTACGAGACACAAGGTTTTGGGCAGGGGTACTTGTCCACCAATTGTGGTGCATGTGTCTATTACAGTTTTTGAGTTATAAGCGACACAAAATTACTTGTTGCACGCACACACACACACACACGCGCGCGTACACCAAAACGCAAAATCTTGTCCCGATCCAAAAACTTAAGCCCCAGAAACTTGTAAAAAATTGTGCATTTTGGGCCACAAAATTAACACTGCAAAAATATTCATTTTACACTAGTTAAAAATCATGTAAAGTACGTCATGAAAATTAATTTGCACATTGTCTGATTGTGCCAAATTAAAATTGTGAAATCACAAACAGAAATGGTTCTGTTGAAAGAAAAACGTTTATGCTTAAATGATAATTGTGGTTTTCAATAATGAACAGATGAATGCATGAGATATATTCAGTCTGAACAGCGGAGTAAAAGGCAAGCGACAATCTGCTCCTCTCACCCAACTAGAAGGTTTTTCCTACCCTGATACATCTTTTATATATTTTCGATCGGAACTTGGTTTACTAGATTGAAAATGGGAAAATTACTCAGAAAACGGTAAATTTCAGAGCTGCAGAAGGCTAACCTGTCAACAGGAGATTTCCAGCAATGAGTAGCGATGTTTGATGAAAACATAAATTGTCAGTGAACATGTTCCACTTGTGCAGTTGTGATAGGGAATCATTTTGGGGTCTTTCTTCCGCTGGGAAGTTACCCGTCCTATGCTCATGTCTCTGAACTTTGATTGGTTACAAATCTTATATAGGCCTTTGCACACGTAAATAATCCAACTCGCTGCAGTTTGTGGTACCGTATCATTGATTTAAAAAGTGGGTGATGATTAGACGCAACATCCCCCACCGCCAAAAAATATCCCCCATCCCGAGATCTATACGCCTCTGGCCAAGACCAGTGTTGGCAAGTACCCATCAAGCGATGACTTAAGACCTATTTGAAAATGATAGCTTTGGTTCTGGTTAGGCCAACGTACATGTACAGCCAACTGTTGGTTACAGTATGTTGGACCAACTTTGGTCCAACGTTAGCACACCTAGACAACACGGTACCAACGTATGCTTACCTTTCTCTTTTTTCGTATCTCCGAGTCCATGCTTTTGCAAACGGTGTGTGTTTTCTGGATTATTGTTATCGGTTTCAGCAATGCTTTCGACTAGATTAGCCACACACATCCGAGAAAGTGTGTGTGGGGGAAGAGGAGGGGGTAGGGGGAGGGGAGGGGCGGGCGGGCAATTCATACTAAAAGTGGTAGGGGTGTGCAGCCCAATAACCGAAAGTGGTTGGGGTGGGTGTGCAGCCCATCAACCGAAAAACATACCCGGAAGTATGACATTGTTTGGTAATTGCAGCAATCCTCGACAATTGCATTGGTTTTGTGGTCGCCAGCACAAAAACTAGAACATCAATGATGTAGTAGCTCAACATATATTTTTGGCGGTTACAAGCCTGTTTTTGTTGGTGGGTAGATAATTCGGGTAGGCAGGGGTTGTTATGAAAGGAATACACGTTTGATATTTATGTTTTGGAAATGTAAGAAATATGAGCTTTAACATCGTTTGAATATGTGATGCTAGAATATCAATGATGTAGTAGCTCAGTAAATATTTTGGGGGTGGGTATTAGACTGTTTTTTTGTTGGTGGAGATTTACATTGGGTGGGCTGGGTTTGTTAGGAAAAAGGATACAAGTTTGATTAGCAGTGGCGCAACAAAAGGCTTGGAGTGCCTGGAAGGTTGTTTAAACCTACAGGCCCTGGCAAAAATCGATTTGGATCTAGCTCTAAACAATGACACTGCAATATCTTTGTTATGGAAGGAAGGGGGAACAAAAATCAAGTTAGAGCAGTTTTTTGACAGTAATTGAGGGGCACTTTTCATTTTAAAAAAGAGGCACTTTTCAGACCCCTAGCTTGATTTAAAAATGGGGCAGGGTGCTAGACTTGTTGAGGGGCACAATAATGCGCGCGCGATTGCGAAGCGCTGCGTCTTTGCGGCGTGGAGTCGAGGGGACCCCTTAAAGCTCAATCTGGTGAAGAAGCTATGGGATTTTAGCTATAATCATACCTCGGAATGAAACTATTGTGACTGATAAGGACCATTCATAAGCCAAACAAGGCAATTGCTTAGTATTCTATCATTCTGTGTTCTGTGTCCATGTAAGGTATTTTATTTATGATAAAATGACATGATTTAATTGTGTCAAATAAATACTAAATTTATCTTTCAACTTCTATGTTTTATCATATTATGTAGTATTTGTGAGTAAGTAGATTTCTATTTGTTTTCAAGCTTTAAGAATGGCGTAGAATAATTTCATATAAGTTTAAAAATGGCGCCTCCTGCCAGTCCGCCTCAACATTAAAAAATGCAACTTGTGCCTCGTTCGCCTTACTTTCAATAGGGCACTCCTTTACTTCTGCCGCCGTGGTTCCGACATCGCTGCAGAAACCACAATTCTAACAGGCTCCCAGGACTCTAGTTGCCCCGCTGCGTATTGAGCTTTAATATCGTTTGAAAATGTGAAAATTGTTTTTCAAGTAACCCTAAAAAACTTAGACCACAGCAGCAATATAATGCAAATTTTATTATTAATGTTTGCTTTTGAGGGAAATTGAAATCATAACATACTAAGAGCAAAATAATGTATAAAATCAAGATGGATTTTACATCCTTCCACCAAGACATGATTTTAACTATGTATATTTTCGTCATATTGCTGATATATTAGCCATTTTTGAACAAATAATTAATTGTCGCAATCAATGAATCACAATTAATGATAGCAACCCACAAATACACATCAAAGTGGCAATCATTACCATAAAATATAACTAAAAAGATTTTATAAATTTATTTTAGAGTCCTCTTTTATGTAAGATGGACTTACTTGATCCCCTGAACTAATCCTTTAAGATACTTATCACAGATAGCCTACTGATTTTACGCATAAGTTATTACACTCTCTTATCACCTGTACACAAGCAAAAGAACTTTTTGTGAAGAGCTAGGTTATCGTGGATAGTGCTGCTGCAGGGCCAGACCAAGTGTGTTACATGTGACGCCGAGGACTCATTTGGATTTTGGATGGATGTTTTCATCAGTGAGTCAATTTAAGTGCAATAGACTGAAAAATTATAGCTTGAGTTATTCAATTGCGCTATATGGATAGTGTAGCCCATTCAAGCTATTTATCCAAATCAGGCTTTTCACTTGCACATAATTTGGGAAGTTTTAATCAAAAAATAATGATGAAAACAAATATATTTGTAAATTTTCATTATGATTTTTTTCATTAATCCTTACTAAATTAAACTGAAGTTTTGTTGTACTATAGGCAGGGATTTTTTTTTTTTTTTATAGAAAAAACCCCGCAATAACTACACCTTTAACATACAGTCAATCTTATGTTCGTTACCAAACATAACCTTAAACCTTTACTGGACGATTATAAATTCATTTCATCAGGCTCGTAACTTAAGAGTAACTGTGTTCCTTTGAACATCAAATTCTGATGGAGTTAAATCATGCTGTGTATACCTGGGGAATATAAAATGTGTTAGACCCTATCTTACAAATAGAATTTTGTGACATCCCGCCTTAATTTCTGTAATTCGATATTTATTGGCCTACCTAAAAAGCTACTATAAGACATTTACAAACAATTACAAACTGGGCTGCTAAACTTATCTTCCAACAACCCATGTCTACGCACGTCACCCCTCTCCTTAGAACTTTGCACTGCTACAAATTAAAGCACGAATACATTTTAAGGTCCTTGCTTTAGTTCACAGTTCCATTTATGGCTTTTCACCAAATTATCTATCTGAAATTATTTCAATAAGAAATTACAAAGGTATCACACAACAATCTGTTTCTATAGCAAAGAACATGCGCCATCATGTCATGCTCTGCAAAAAGTGCCCCAACAGTCATTCTTAAGCTTTTAATAGATTTTAAACCCAAGTTATAACCCAAACTGGCTATCAACTATAAGTGCTATACCCCAATTTGGCTACACTGTGGAACAAATACCAAACGGGCTATTATAGCCCAATTGGCAAATGTGCCAGACTATATTTTAAGTCTCAAACCAATGAAAGCAGAGATCTTTATTCTTCGGAAATCTTCTGCGGTATTTTCCGAGTCAATCTTATTTTATATGCTTAATTCATTTACCGAAAACCGATTTTTTTTTTTTTGAGTCATTTTTGGTGAGATTTAGAATACAAAATGAATTAAAACTACGCACCAATACAAATGTTATTGTATTCAAGGATCGATCTATGTAATGCAAACGTGACAACACAGCAAAGTGTCGAAGAAACGCTAAGGATATGATACACGCTGCAGGGGCACCAGTCCATGGCCAACGTTTACTGAATCTTGTAAATAAATGCATTGGCAGCCCAATTTAAGATTAAAAAGGTAATCTCGCCCCAACAAGCTGCTTGACAGGTCACCCAGTGTCGTCGCCATAGACTTTTGTCAAGGGGATGCAGCACTGAAGAGGAAACAAATGAGTGGTACTAAATATGTGCCTCCAAACGGCGGCGCTGCGCACGCGTATCGTGCGTGTACCTAACGTAGAGCTCGCTGAAGAGCCATGGTGTGGGGTCCAGGGGCAAACCCCCAGAAATTCTGCAAATGTATTGTTTTTGATGTCCCAAAATGGCTGAAAATCAATTACAGAAATTTAAGATTAAATTGAAAAGAAGAAAATGTTCGATTATAACGTTTAAATCAACTCAAATCTCAAGTCATTTGGATTACCTTTTCTTGAACAGGCGGAAAACAAATTTCCCCTTAAAATTGAGAAAATTTGATGCCCCCAAACAGCCAAATGGCTTAAAATCAAACACAGAAGTGAAAAAAATAAATTGATGAAAAGAAGCCTTTAACAGTTCAAAATTCTAACGTTTAAACTAATTCATGGGTCTCAGATCATTTGAGTTACCTATTCTTGAAATGTTAAACAAGCAGCAAATAAATTTCCCATAAGAGTTGAGAAATTTTGGGCAAAAACCTGGGATCGATCCCCGGAAACAAGATATCTAATTGTAATCATTTAAAAAAAAAAAGTTCTGAAGATTCTGCACAGCCTGATAGTATAATGTCCCAAAATCATGGCTTAAGATAAACTTTCGATCATATAGTTTCAAACTATTACGGTGAGAAGAAGACACAATTATAATTTTAACATTAAAATCACCTTATAGATTGAATTTTGGCTTTCCAAATCTAAAGCTCTAAGCAGGCAGAGAGAACATTTTTTCCCAACACTGAAAAAGTGATGAAACAACATATTCAGTGGATATATTCTGACCCAAAAGCTGTGAACAGACAAAACGGGTCACAAAACCACAAAAGGCCAAAAAATTCATCTGCATTTTGATTATTATAAAAAGTTGATTTCAATTTTCGTCCCAAAGTTTTTAACTGCATTTTTAAAGAAAATCCGGCACAATTTTACAGGAGTTATGGAAAACTGTTATGGCCTTTACCCTCTTGAATATCTGAATATCTTGGGGAAAAAATGAGGGTTCTGAGTTCTTCAACAGCTCAATAACCACAAAAGCACGGAGCCCCTCGTAATATTTTTTTTTTGGCAAAAATGGTGATATCTGAGAGTTTAATTTCAAATGAAAGAAGATTATTAAAACAAGAGGCCAGAATTTTAGTTTTCTTTTGATTAATGTAAAAATTAAAACATGAAATAGCTAATAACCAGAGCATATTAATAAGGATGGTAGGAAAACAAAATAGAAAATGTTTGAAATCAAAGTCATCTGTTAATTTTTTGAATACCGGTTTTTCATTTAGGGAGGCACGCGCGGGGCACAGCACCAATTTAGGAGGTACGTGTCCTCGCCCTTAGCACGTCAGTAAACTGTAAATCTGGTGCATAATAGTGACATCATTTCCGCGGATGCCATTGATTGACTTGTCAGTATGTATGTAAATATTTAGCCTCAACCAATCAGAAATGTTGAGTCAGATTTCAAATAGCTCCACCTTAACACGATAACTGGATTTTAATAAACGAGGGATCAAAAAGACAGACATGTTTAGCTATTAACTTAAATAGCTCCATGGTCTAACTTTCTCAATTTTCATTTACAATTTGAGCTATCAGTGAAATCACGGTATCAAATGTTATATAACAGTTTTATAAGAGGTTTTACTGCAAATGGAACGTTAAATTACTTGACGCTTTTTTATTAACTTTTAAAAGAGGTTATAAATCCAGTTTGTATAATGATTTGCTTTGTTATATTACCTGTTTACTGCAATACTACAACTCATTGGACATTGTGCTTTTGACGCTTCTCTGTACTTCCCTTTACCTGTCCGCATTATCATTAGTTTTCAGTGTTGGGAAAAATTACCCCTTGCTTTTGTCTATAGAGTTCGAAAAAAGCTCTTTATTCGAGTTGATTTCAATGTTAGAAAAAACAGATTATAAATAAGTTGCGTCCTTGAAACTTTTTCTATTATTTTTACACATAAGGTGCATAGAAAACACGGAATCTTAACTCGGATCGCAGTCGTTAGGCGCGCATTCTGACATGTGTGCGTACATGATTTTTTTCTCGGTGGTTTTAGTTATTGTCTTAAAGTGCTTTTACCCTCAGCCTGACTGATAGGCAGTCTGGCGATACCTTTGGATACCGGTACCCGTTGAGCGATTCTTGCGCCCTTTGAAATGATTATTTTGCCTTATGGCATATGCTTGCCCCATTTCAGCTGGGCACAGGGGTGTAGGAAGGTTCACATCTCTGGGAGGGGGATGGGGGACCCAAAAAATTCCTTTGATAAGTGCAAAAATTTCACTTGTAAATAAGATTCCATGAAAAGTTGCTGCTAATCCGGAAACCTCTTCAATTTTAAAGAAATTTCCTTCATTTTCGGAAATTTCCGTTCATTTTTGGGAAATTTTGGCCAGTTTTCCTGAAATTTTAGCCAGACCGGGAAAGAGATGGCTCGACAGGGAAAGCAAAACCCCTTCAGGAGCAGTTTGAACCCCCCCCCTCCACCCCCTTCTTTATACCACCACTGGCTGAACGTTTGATAAGGCACAGACTTACACATGCATTAAAACCCAGTCTGTAAAACTCCGATTGAATACTCTGTCAGTCAGTCAAGATTGTCCAAACTCACCTTATTACTCTCATGCACAGAAAATCAATCAATGACTTAAATCTGTGCAGAACTGTCTTAAAGCTGGTGATTATAGTCCTGGAAAGCGTCATAGAAACTTACCGTTGCTATGCTAAGTCCATTTTATTACATTTAAAACATATTTACACAAGGGACTGAACAAATGTTTGATAGCCTATCAGTCAGTGAGTATATAAGTGCATTTTGTGGGCTCCTAACTGATGATTTCAGGCTGTGTATAGGATAGGATAATCTCAGAACGGATACGCAGGATTCTAATTCTGAGCTGCAAATTACTCATACACACATCATAATTGCGATTCATATTAGGAGAGATGGGTGATGTAAAGGGATCTGATAAGCCTATTTCTCCGGGAAACGAAGTGGATTTGAGGATGCAGTGGCAGGTACCAACTATTGCCCTGGAAGAAGTAAGATCGATCTTGTTCTGAATATTTTAAATGTTGCCTTGTGCCTCACTTGTTAGACAAGTTAGGTGCGCAACCATTGAAAAGCGATTCTTAAAGTTAACATAATATCAGTGGCCAGGTGGTAGCGGCGTATGAAGATCTTTCACTATCATATACGAGCGACTTATATCCAAAAACTATATGTATGAAGTGGGTGGTAGCGTAGGTGTAGGAAGCGGGGGCACTGGGGAACGTGCCTACCCCCTCCACTTTTCCGAAAAATGACAAAAGTGCCCCTTTAGAAAATAAAAAGTGCCCTCAATAACTGTCAAAGTTGCAAAAACTGGTGGAATTTGCACACACATTAAAAAGAAATATTACAAAAGTGCCGCTTTTAAAATGCAATGCTCTTTAATTACTGACCCAATAGTAGGAAACTGGCAACTTTTGTCAGTCTTATGTACGGGAAAATAGACTCCCATTGGAAAATTTCCTCTTTCTAAAGATGAAGAGTATAAATGAAGTATGCTAATCGCTAACGAACTTGCGTGTTAGTAGTGTACGTACGTGTACAATGGAGCGGTTACAGTAATACATTTTTGGTAATAATACGAAGATATTCGTCACGTAAGCAGTTTGTGAAGATAGTAGAACTTTTAACTGTAACTTTGTCAAGTAAGATTCGTGCCGTCATTATTTGTTTATTTATGTAGTAGGCATTTACAAAATACTACGGACTAGTTACTGATTCGTTTCGTATATATCTTTATTTTGTCAACATACTCATTGTTTTAGGATGAAGTTCGTAAAATCTATTGCTTTACAAACAAATTTGTGTAAAACTAAGCAGAAGATTGTAAAAGAAAATTCTGTGTATAAGAAAAATTCGTATATTTATTGAATTTGGAAAATTTAACATTTCCAGAAAATTGAAAAAAACTTTCCGGAAACTTGAAGACTATATTTTGAAAATAAATTTAAAAAATTCTTTGGAAAAAGAAAGCGAAAATGTGGAGGGAATCTGACTCCTCTAAATCAATTGGTCAGACTTTCATCTGTTCATTATTGTGAGTGCCAAAATGGTGCTTTGCCCCCAATAAAAC
The DNA here is from genome assembly GCA_020152595.1 of Chiridota heheva. NCBI lineage: Eukaryota > Metazoa > Echinodermata > Holothuroidea > Apodida > Chiridotidae > Chiridota > Chiridota heheva. The sequence continues at coordinate 1,009,472 of JAIGNY010003617.1, forward strand.
TATTGCGGGTTCCTACGTCACTGAGTGGCTTGGTCAAGGGTTGGACAAGGGGCTCCCCCTCCCCCTCATGAAATTCTGCCCAAAAAATCGCAAGGGAGCTAAAGAAAAAATATGGCTAAATAATAATAAATATTATGATTATATGCTAATACAAACAAATTGAACAATATATATTAACCTGCTCCGAAATCGTCTCTAGAGCCATTCTAGAGACAGATTAAGCGGCTTGTCAATTTCAGATTCTGCACAAATGGAATGTATCTTTGAAAATTATGGATAAGAGTCTTTTAATAAGACACTAAATGCTGATGGCCACCTTTTTTCGAAATGTTTTTTCAACTCTTTAAAATAGCAGTGCTTCGACCAGTTCGAGGATAAGAAATGGTTATTGCCTAAAAATCTGGACCATTCTACCATTATATTTGGAAAGAAAACTTTTTAATCTTTTGAGAAAAGTAGGGAGCACGTGCCCCCTCTGCCTCCGGTTCCGCCGCCTATGTCTATGTTATTGTGTAATAACTATTATTAGATTGGTGGTATTACAAAACAAAATTGTTCCCTTAAAATTCTGCTTTCAAATATTGCATCATGATTACGCCACTGACATAATTATGTATTGATAAGGTGGAGGGTGGGGAGGCGGGAGCGATCCGATAGCGAAATGTTACAACCGTTTTGTAAACGCAATTTACATTGTTACAAAATAAGCAGGAACGGCATCAGAGCAACTTCAAAATAAACCGTATATTAAATAGAAGAATATGAAAATCTGAATGAACCAAGAAGGCAGATAGGCATATAACTAGATATAATGGAACTTACCCGTCACGAAGATTTCAAGGAGGGGCGGGGAGGGGTCGGCAGAATATTGTTGAAGACGCCCATAGATCTAATGAATGAAAGATAAGGTTTTTTTTTTTAAATTTGAGCCCCAAACTATTTACCAAGAGGATTCCCAATCTGACCGAATTTTTTGCGGTCAGATTTGTGCGAAAGAACTATATACTAGTTCGAAGGTCCGATATTTAGCAGGTTCACTAGTCCGAAGGTTCACTAGTCCTAAGGCCTAATAGTCCGATTGTTAGGGTATATACCTTCAGACTATTGGACCTTCAGACTGTCGGGCCTACGGACTATTGGGCCTTTGGACCAGTGAACCTTCGGACTAGTGAACCTTCGGACTGAGTGCGCCTTCTCTTTCGGACTATTGAACCTTCAGACTATTGGGCCTTTGGACCATTGGGCTGGCGCCACGATCAGTAGGGCAGCTAAGTGTGAGGGAGAAAAGAAACCTGACAAATCGGTTGCTAACAAAATTCTGTTCAATTTACATTATTTGATTTAATTTTGGCTTTTTGAAATTTGTTGTCAGGTTCAAATCGTGATTCTACACAAATTTTGCATTTTTAAATTTTGTTTTAGAGGCGTTGAACCCTATTTATTTAGTTAAAATTGTTGCTTATTAATGATGTTGCTCTTAGTGAAAATACCTTATCGCCGACGCCATATGATCTAAAGTTGCGCACTTTGGAATGATTATTCCCCCATTTTGGTCGATTGATATATTCTTACAGTCTTAAATGGTATACATCGCAATGTTCGCAACGGGTCCCGAAATGATCCGAAATGATCACAAAATATGCATAATATATGCAAATTGGTACATGAGATTTAAAAGAGTTGTAAAATGGTCAATCTGTAACCGATTTTGGTGAAAATTGTGAAAATAACACTTTTTGTTTTTGAGTTATGGCTAAATTATTTTTAAAGTTCGATCAGTTTTTGATTTATGCAAAAGTTGGGATGTATCCCTGGGTAGATAGCTGAAAATCTGTAATTCCTTCCTAAATAATAGTCAATGGAAATACAGTGCTTGAAAGAATTATTATAGACATTTAAAAAACAAAGTATTTACAAAAGAAAACACAAACTGACAAATGTGGCTGTGTAATACATCACAAAATTTGCATAAAATATGTCAATTGATACCTGAGATTAAAAAGCGTTCTAAAATTGTCAATGTTTCACCGATTTTGATGAGATTTGTCCATGCAGGGGCGTAACTTAATGGGTTGACACCCCTATACACCCCCATCCTAGAAAAAATATTCGTAGGGCAATTTCAACTATTTCGTTGGGCAAAACATTATGGCCCAGTACTAAAAAGAGCAAAAAAATGTAGGGAAAATAATATAAGCCTAGTTATATCTTTATGCTTTTGTTTCTTCGCAAAAGATAAAATACTTTTAAAAATGTCCTGGATAATATCATAGTGTTTTTCTTTTATATATTCATGACCTTACGAGCTCGGCCCACCCCGTCCCTATCAGTTGACTGGACACTGATCTAAGTCGGGCAGAGATGTAGAATGTGGGTTGCACTTGTATCAGAGTATATCTCAATCATGCCCGACTCCTGCATAGATATCAGATATCTAGATATCAGACACGTCCTCCCGAATCGGCATCATCCTGCCGACAACATCATACTTGGGCACTTAGGCAGATATTTAAAATGTGGGATGTAGTTTAAATCAGAGATCAATCATTCCCGAATCGTCTGAACATTACAATACTTTCTACTCGGCTCGGCATGATACTGATTAGGCAACTGGGACGTTTATGATAAGCGATGCGTGCCCACAAACATTTATAATGTAGAGCCCCGAAATGATTGGCCATTTATGGGCATCAACAACTCGAAATCTTCAAAAATCTTTATTTTACATTTTTAGAAATGGTAACCCAAATGTTTATCTGATTAGATCTTAACATTATAATTGGAAATGGTCTTCTTTTTATCAATTACATTTTGAAATTGAAAATTTTCTTCTCATCAATTGTATTTTGGATTTTTGTGTTGATTTTAAGCAGGCCACTTTGGGGCAAAATAAATTAAAGAAAAAATCTTCAGATCAGAGCCCATGAACGTATGCACAATTTTCCCCAAATTTTCGGGAGAAATTTCTCCTTTGCCTGTTTAGAAATGGTATCTCTATAATGCTTACCTGAGTGAATTGTATTTTATACGTCTTTTACATTTTCCGTCAATCAGTTTGTGTTGATTTTTAGCCATTTTGGGGCATCAAGGACAAGAAATCTTCAAAACGTTGAAAGATTTCTCACCCTGGACCTTCCAAAGGGCCCTTAAGTTGGACTTCTTCCCTGATCCATATCCTTGCTCCACCATTACTGCTCAAGGACCCTACAATTTTACATTTTTGATCTGTCTTAATTTTAAGTCATTTTGGAGCATCAAAAACAACCATGCACCCCACAATTTGCCCTATTTCTCTCAATTTTTCCGCGGAAATTTCTCTTGTACCAGTTTAGAAATGGTCACCTAAATTTTGACATGAAAATTTAGATAAAGCTGTGGTTTTTTCATCACATATATTTTAGAACTTTGTGTTGATTTACAGCCCGTTTGGGCAACAAAAGCAAAACAAATTCAGAGCTTTCGGTGGCTTCGCCCCCTGAACCCCTACCCTTGCTTCGCCCCTGAACGCCGCCAGGGGCCCTTAAGCGGGTGCCTGCTGTTTCGCCTGCTGTTCTTGTATGCCCAAAGCCAAAATATCTGACAATACCACTTTTTGGGACGGGAAGGGTCTGTTCCCTATTGTTCTATATATTGTGTGATTGTAGACACATATATACCTTTTATAGATATGTCGGGCAAGTGCAAATTTTCGTCGGGAAAATTTGTCTTACCTACCCCCGCCCCCCCCCCCCCTCCATTTCCAGATTTCCCTCCTCCCACAGCTCGAAGTTTAGTTACGCTCCTGGATTTGTTTGCTACTATGATGGTCTGTAATGTTGCGTCTACACATTCATATACCTTTAAAGGTGCGTCCATATACCTTCAAGCGTGCCTTCATTGAACAAACTATTTTGTTATTAACTATTATTTGCACAATGTAGTTTCCTGACGAAGAAGAAGCTGAGAATCAAATCGATGATGATGGTAACTCATTTCTTAGTCCTGAAGGCGATTCTTACAAGGAGGTGGTTAAGAGTCATTTAGAAACGAAGAAGGCGATAAGGCCGATTGCATCTGACGAAACCACTGAATCAGGGCGTGGCTCAGTAGGGGGATCAAACGAGAGCATTAGGGAGAAGGAGGATGAGAAATCTCAGGACGAAAACGATGAAGGGAGCGACAGTGGATGGGACACCGACTTGGAAATTGAAGGTAAACTGTTGTTATTGGTTAAATGATCATGGCCTAACTTGTACATCCATCTTGAAGGTTTTGGGGCCAGGTATCTCCAAAAGCCCTCAAGAAGGAAATAAGGCAAGGCAGAGCATGACCCCCACACTTATTCTCTCATCAATGATATTAATGCATGTGTGTCGCTACGGTGTTATATGTGTAACAAGTGAAAGACTTTCCAATCCTTTTTTTTAGATTAAGCTCCATTTGGTGACCTAAATCTATGATCTGTGCAATGTTCACTTAAACTTTTATGAACTTCCAAAAATTCTCATTAGGGTCTTACCATTGTTTTTTAGGTCGTAATATGGCTGTATGGTAACCTTTGTAAAGTTTAAATGTACAAACCTCATATGTAATCCCTTTTTATAATTTCCCTGTCCAGATTATTCATCGGCTAATAGTAGAGCATATTTTTAGATCTTAAGCATACTCCACAATCCAGGAGATATGGTTGGGGAGCTTATAGCCATATCGTAATGAGCTGATGTCAGAATCAAAATTATAGTCTTTTGCTCTGTCTAGCAGGGATTAAAAGAATAAACTTTTGTTGTTCGTAGATTTTTAACATTTAAAGTGTGTAGATGGGGCAGGTTTAGGGCCACTCACAACAACTAAAACAAAATCCCATTAATATCAACTGGCAACTTCTTGTGTAATTGTTTTCCGATGTCAAGAATATTGGCAAACGAAAAGTAAATCCTAACATGTTTCATTTTCTCAGAGATTGCACCGGAAGTATATGACGCATCTGGAAAGAATGCTTATCTGAAAGCTTGCAAGGATATAGGAGTGGTACCTGCCTCTCATTTCTTAAGACATATTACCAGCCCAGTCATTAACATGAAACATCACGGTCTGGGCCCACAAGGAGCTAAGGCTATCGCAGTTGCATTGGTGGTAAGTAATAGCTTTAACCTTTCATACCACTCCCAAAATAATACAACACAATAAACTTATAAGGTTTAATTCAGTGGTCAGACAGGATTATGCTTAGTGCCATAGCCTATTGGCTCATCTTTTTCATAAAAAATGTTATCAAGGTACCTTCACCACTCTGCATTTTGGACACTAAAATTTAAAGTCACGATAGAACAGACCAGAATCATGGGGGAGGGGGAAGGGGGAGCAAAATTCAAAATGTCGTACCAAAATTAAAGGGGGGCAAAGTCACAATATTACGCTACGATACAAAAACAATCACCATACAAAAGACAAATTAAGAAAAGTCTGGTGTGTGTGGGGAGGGGAAGAGGGGTGGGCGGGGGGGGGGAGGGAGAGGGGGGGCAGTTGTCTACTGTAATCTTGCCTGTGATCAGAACTATGCATCCTGTGAATTTTAATAACATATCTTACATTCGTATCCTTGTGTAGGCCAACACATCCGTGCTGACCCTTGATCTTGAAGACAATATGATCCAGGAGGATGGTGGGGCATACATTGCTGAGATGCTAAAGGAGAACTGTTACATCACAGATCTGGTATTTAAATGACATTGATTTATTATTTTCTTTTAATGTTATAACTCTTGCACTTTTTATGTAATGACTCATAAAGTTAAAACATGTTTGATGACGGTCTTGATGGAGGAAGTTATTTCTTACACTCGCTAAAATAGGAATGACAGCTTCAAATTGGTGATTTTCTTTCTGCTTGGTCACAGCAGTTATATATGAAATAATGTAAGCATCAAAATCTGCAAATAAGATAGATACCTCAGTGAATTTTCCCCTAAATGTAATTAGATGGAATCATGGAATAATGACTCCAGTGAATGTATTATTTGGAGAGTATCAAAACGTGCTTTAAAGCTTTTTTGTCAATTGCTTCCAAACACAATTTAGGATCTCTCTGAGAATAGATTGATGTCCAAAGGAGCTAAAGCGGTTGGTGAAATGCTTGAACACAACAGCTGCCTCAGAAAAATACAACTGAGAGGAAACCACTTCAAGGACAGAGATGCACAGCCTTTTATGGAGGCAATGAAGGTAGAAGGTTTATTTTCTTTTATTTGTAGCAACTCATTTATTAATAATACACTTGGGCGAATCCAAGGCTGATGCATAGTGAGTGGGACCTAAACACATTAATACAAAAAATACTGGGGAGGGAGGATCTTAATCGGGAGAAAAGGGGAAGAAAAACAAAATGATGATAATACACATTTGCAAAGATAGGTCTAAGTCTTTAAAAGAAGACCTAGACATTAGGGTGAATACCAGAGTCATCAAAAGTTGTTTATAAACTGGAGCCATGATTTTATTAAACCCTCTTGGCTTATTTAGCTGTCACAGTACCGTTAACCATAGCAAACAAACATAAACTTGAGCAGAAATTGGAACGTTTCCTCTTGGAGGGAGATGAGGAGCTTGCTTATTTCCTACACATTTGCTATACATTGCTATACACAGTATTTCTAATAATCACTCTGGCATGCATGATGCATTCATTGACAATCAAATATCTTTACCCTCTACAGGTTAATTACAGATTAAAGGAGCTCAATCTAAGTCACAATGCATTTAGAGAGGTTGGAGGGGAAATACTTGGAGAAGGTGTAGGTGAGTTGCTTATACGATAGGGCAAGAATTGTGTGCAAGATTAAGAGGATCATTTTCTGTGACTCTTATGATAATGTAGTGGAGCAAATTAGCAGTCTCTGTTGATAGCCCTTCTTGACTGTTGGTATTCAGAAATTTAGACCTACATTGATTGATTTAATAGTCCGCTGGGTTTTGTTTTGGGGGGTAGGAAGGGGTGGAGAAAAGGGGAGAGTAAAAAGCATATTCATCACGCTTATATTAGGAAACTATATATCCTGTGTGCCTGGGACTGCCAGCCATCCATAAATGTATACAGAATTTACCTCAGATTGTAAGAAAGTCAAAATCAAACTCACTTATATTTTGATTTTCAGCTGCAAATGAATCAATACAGGAACTGGATCTCAGCTGGAATCATCTCAGAAGAAAAGGGGCAATAGCTGTTTGTAGAGGTCTTGTGGTAAGCTCTGATTTTGAAGCACTTTTGTCATAATGCAAGCTTTTGCCTTGGGGTTCCCCAAGGTTTAATTGACATGTTATTCTTTTAATTCTTAACTATTTTGGGATTCATATCTTCCTGTTACCAACCTTATACACCCTTAATGTTAGCTATATACTTACATATGGATAATGTTTGTAAATGATTACCTGTGTTAGAACTGTATAACAGAGAATACATATCACCAGCACAATGATTGTGATGCATTGATTATGAAATTAATTATTACTTGTGTATTTGTACTTTTGTCACAAAAATTGAAATTAAAAAATAAAAGAAACGGACAAAGGATTATACTCTCCCTATACAAACCTATTCTGCCATAATTGTCTATCATAATAATGAAATCATCGTTATTGCATCAATTTGTTTTTGTCTTTTCCTTCTCAGGAGAACATATCATTAAAGAAGTTAGACCTCTCTTGGAATGGGTTTGGGAATGAGGGAGCTCTGGCCATGGCCGAGGCCTTAAAGTACAACAGCACGATAGAATGGGTAAACCTCAGCAACAACAGAATTACTGATGAAGGTGCTTTTGTGCTCTCTAAAGGATTAGAAGTTAACGACACTCTCAAAACATTAAAGGTAATACTGGTTGCATTATTTACAGTGGCAGGGTTGGAGGCATTTTCAAGAGTATTTTTTATTAGTGTTACTTGTCCCCATCGTAGATGTTTGTGTACTTATTCTCCCTCCCACCCCCATTTAAAAAAATTAAAATACACTTGCAAAGTCAATAAGCAGTTTGCTTGTCACCTGTTGTTGAGATGAAATATACTCCATATTAGGTGATCTCCAAAGTAGCTGAATGTTACAGGTGCCCTGGTCAAAAAGAAGATATAATGAACTAGGTTTGATGTGGCCTATCCCTCCAAACAAAATGCGTCATGCCCCTACAGCACGTGTAGCTTTTTCTGCATTTGAAGGGGACTCTTATGAAATGTATTTCAGTGGATAAATGTATATTTCTACATTCCATAATTCTTAAAAGGGAACTCTTGTCTTTATTTCCATGCATTTACTTTCAAATAAAATTGGAACTACACCTTGTTTTTATATACTTTTGCCCAAATTACAAGATGATCACGCCCTTAATTCACTTATACACCTGCAGTGATAAAAATACTGCAGAAAAAAAATATCATTAGACAAATTTATCTTACACGACAGAGGAATTTAAAAGAAACGAAATGGTGAAGAAACTAGTTCAATATCTCATTTCATTAATGAAATATTCAAGTTTAAAGGACTGGTGACATGTAGCATTTTTGGTATCAACTGACATATTTTTTTAAATTTGGAACAACTTTCTTATATATATGTAGTTCGAAAAATGTCTCAAGTCTTTTACAATCTCAGAAATAGCCTTTTTTGCCGCTCATATAAAGACTTAACTTCCTATTCTAATTTCTGTTATTAAAATTTTGTGACGTGTCAAGTTGAACAGTAATATCATTCATCTCCGACTGGCGCCTCTAATGCCAACTCCCTGCATATACAACGCGTGTATTTATCGGCTACTACTAGCTCGAGACCAGTTGTAGGCATAAACTTTTACCTTTCTTTTGGTGATTTCTAGGAAATAGATCGTATGATGGTATAGCTTAGACGAAAAGGAGAGATTTGCATAAATCAGTGCATGTACCGGATAAGGCAGAGGAATTTCCAAACTATATTCGCAAGTGACCTTATATCTGTGGTGTTGCGAAGGGTTTGGTGTGATACATGACTATGGAACTTCGCGTTCAGCCGGCTCAGAGTGGCTAACTTCCCCGTTAATATCTCGAACATTTATGGTTGGATTGCATCTTCAGGTATACTATGGGGGTCTATAATGTCTCCGTCAAGTTCTCAGAAGGAATCTTCTGTATGTGAGGACGAACATTCTGAACTTTTTGCTGACAACATTTTAGGTCTGTCTGTAATTACTTTGTACGCCGCGTTTACACAGGCAGTTCTGCGGGGTCTGGCAACTCGCAACATCACATATTTATATAAATTTGCGGATGCCACAGAAAGTGTCAAAATAACGCGATTTTCACACTTTTCCAATTATTATTTTCGTGAAATAGGGGTTACTAAGTATTCAGTGAGTGTCAAACATCAGTTTAAAGCAAACTTGCTTCTACATGTCACCAGTCCTTTAAAGCTGTCATATGTGAAATAACTGGTTTAGTAAGTCTACTATGAAAGGTTGGCGCACTCATCCTCACATTTTAATAATTGTTTAAGTATTTTGAAGAAAATGTGATTTAACTTTGTTATCATTTGAATTATTTTGCCTCGAACTTTCTTTAGGTGGAAATTAAAATGATCCTTACAAGATTTTGTTTTACTCTTTTTCATTGACATATCCAATAGTTTTCAAGCCACAGAATATAATAAAATACATAAAGGCTTTGAGGAATCTATGGCTGTGATGTCTGATTTCAGTCGGTTCTACAAACCTTATACCAAAATTTAAACTTGAATGTCCTTACGGAATCAGATTTTTGAATGCTTTCTTCAATATTCCGTTTCTTTTGAAGTCCTCTTTCATATAAAATGGACTTGCTTGATCACTGAACTAATTCTTTAAGTTGCCATGGTAGCAAAGAAATCATTATGCCTGTATTTGTTCATGGTCTTCATTATTGAATTATTGAATTTCGGAGTTATATTGATTAAATAATAGTCTGAGAGGCTTGTTTTCTATTCTATTTTCTAATATTCCTGCTCAGAAATTGCATTTCAGATTTGTGTAACTTGATGAGATAGATTATCAAATATCAGATCTCAATAAACTACGACTATTAATAAGGAACTTTTGAAACATCCATGATGTTGTTCACTTATGCGACTATAAATATGAAATACACATCCATTTGAAAATATATATCAATTATCCTAATTGGATCATATTTTTCAGGGCATTTTCTTTTATTAGTTGACCTGGATTTTTTTTTTACAGCTTGGTTTAAATCCTGTAACAGCGTCTGGTGCAATGGCTCTCCTGGCAGCCATTCAGAAAAACTCAAAATGTGCAATAGATGAGCTTGACCTACAGGTAAGAGGGAAATTTATATTTTTATTTCCAGACACTAGTCTGAATTGGCAATTTAGGTGGACACAATTGGGGGCAGACAGCACAATTGACATGCTATTTTCAAATTACCTGGTTAGGTTACTAAGGTTAACGTTTAAAACATATAAACCTTAATGTAACATAACCAGGCATGTAGCAAAGTGGGAAACATTGAATGCATCCTTAACCCTCCATGCCCAGAGTTTAACTTCCAATTTCTTTGTCAAATATTCTTCTCCGAAGAAAAATGAATTTATTCTTATATTTTTGGGTGGAATGATTTTCCCTCACTTTCTCTTTAAAACTACCAATTTAAAGACTATACAAGGTATAACACACTGGTTAGCCTCTGGTTTGTATGTTGTTGTAAATTCCACATGTCTGAAAAAATCATGAAAAATTTAGCAATAAAATAAAAAGGACTGCATCCGTTATTGATTCTTTTTACAGGGTATTGTTATCAACAAGAATGTGACTGACCTATTGACGGACATACAAAAAGCCAAACCAGACTTTCGTATAGTGTTTGAGGGATCTATTGGTCAGTTTGAAAACCACCAAGAGCAGCAGCCCTCACCACTGGACATTGTACAGGACTACATCCGCAGCCACAATCTCAGGGTGTGGGACTTATTCAAAGCCTATGATAAGGACAAAAACATGTCTGTTTCCAGACAGGAATTCCAGAAAGGTATAGAGGTAAGTTAATGATAATTGGTTGGATGGTGAGGTTTAATAGCACCACAACAGCTATGGTCAAGTTGTGCCAGAGGGCAATTAGTTAAAATGATTTGACAAAAATAGAGCAAAATATCACAAGATAATTGTGCTCTGACAAAGCACTCTTGCTCCTTAGAACATGATGTTTGGCATGTATGCCAACACTGATAATCATGCATATCAGAGAAATGTGCCAGGTTTTCAAAACTTCTTGCATATATAAAACATCAGTTTAGAAGTACTAAAAAAGTACACAAAAAATAGATGTTTGGACACCAGCAGCAATGGAAATCATGGGTATTTGCTTGAATAATGCATTGCCAATATGAACAAATATACTTTAACTTCAAATCACAAACAGTTGGTTGTTTTGTTTTGCTGAAAAAGGAAATAAATTGCCAATGTGTAGTAAAAGAATATGGAAATTATTCTCATGCTTTATCTTTGCCTTAGTAGTAAGTTTAAACTGACAATGTGTCTAACAAAATTCATTTCCTCACAGGCATCAGGTATTAAGCTCACACCAAGACAGACCGAGGAGCTCATGAGAATTCTTGATGAAGACGATAGTGGAGAAATTGACTTCAGGTGAGATGAAATTTCAATCAGTAATATTTCTGTAAAATTTCATTTTCATATATGATATAGAACTATTAAAAAACACATTGGTTAAAAAACAAAGTTAATATCTTATTTTGTTAGGAGTTATTACACTTTAAATGTCACCAGTGTGTTGAAAAAGTAATCACTTTCCAACACAGTGGTGAGATCTTTGAATTTAATAACTCTTTAACGAAATAGAATATCCACCATGGTTTTTCACCAATTAGCTACTTTAATAATAATGCTCAGACCTGCCAACCTTTAGGATCACCAAACTGTATTCTGGAACTAAAAAAGTTGTATTTTTGATAAAAAAAACTGTACTCTTCAAACAAAATGTACAAAACAAAGGTTTAGTGGCTGAAAAAAAATTACCACTGTACTTTCAGTTTTTCTTATTGTACGAATCTGAATCTGTATCCGTTAAGTCGGCAAAATCAATCCTTCAAGAGGACATGAACGCCAACCGAGCGTAAAAAGTACAAGTAAAAAAAACAAAACAAAAATATGAAAATAATGATAAATAAATAAAAAAATCGTATTCTGGTGCCAAAAAACGTACAATTGTATTCTCAACATTTTCCCGTATCAAATACGGCAAAATCGTACTAGTTGGCAGGTCTGAATGCTCTATCATACATTTAAGAAAATAAAAATTCACGGGAATATTTCTTTAAATTATCATACCAGCAAAAAACAAATTCATGTGTATTCTTACATGAATGACTGCCAGATAATATGATTAAAATCGGTTTTTACTGACCCGATACCAGATTTACCAACTAATTTCAAATTTTACCAACAAGTCTTAAAATTGGAGGGAAGGTGGGACACCTCCTGGTATTTATGCCCCTGGGTGCAAGTGTTTGAATAGTCTTGAGACTCAAAAATATTGTACCCACACAGCTTTATATTCAAGTAATGGTTTTTATCAGTATCTTAGTTTAATCTTTAAAAACTTGGGATTGTGGTACATGACATAAATAAAGAAATGAATATTTCATCTATTAAGAGTTATTGTTACATGAAATAAACTAGTATGTTGGGTGAAAAAATAAAATGAATTTTTCACACTGTTCTTTAGTATTATACCTCCACTTGCTTCTTCTTTTCAGGGTAATAGAGTCAAAGTTATTTAGTTTGTCAGAAAATTCGTGACCCATGTCAATGAGGGATCAGCTTCTAGGTTGGTCTATGCAAAAGAGGAATCTATTAGCCTTTTCATTCCATTGAGCAAGGAAACAGCTAATGTTGTGGTCGAAGAATATTTGAGGACTTATCAAAGACATCATCTAAGATCTTGTGACAAAATGTTCCCCCTTCAAAAAAGTTACCTGCTAAAGGATCTGAAATGTTCTATGAATTAAAGAATTTTCATTTTCAAAAAAATTGCATAATTATATTGCATATAATTAAGTTGCAAAAACACTTGTACTGAATATGAAAATAAATGTGAGATGTTTGCTAATGGCATATTTTGTTTTTTCTCCATCATTCATGCACCTTATTCCTTCTGTCCATTGTTTTTTCTCCATATTTATTAACCTTGTTCCTTCTGTCCATTGTTTCTTTTCATTGCCTATTGTTACCATAAATATTTCCTTGAACATCTAATTCTATAACTTCGTCATCACATTTTACCCTTCGTCATCACACTTAAAAAATCACCTATACCAATACACCTTGATCACTATCACATTTCAACCACCATCATATCTTGACTACCATCACATCATCAATGAAACTTTTTATCTTCACTCATCGGTGGCACTTTTCATTCACCCTTTATCTGCACATCAATCACAAAACAGTGAACTTGTAACTGGAACGCAGAATGCAAACCAACAGAGACGAGAAGAACGAAAGCTGAAAATGACAGCAGTAGCCGATATTCGAAGGAACAAACTCTACGCTCCAGTTGCAGAACAATTCAATAATCTAAATGTGAATGATTTGAAACGGCCACTTTCTCCAGATAGAAGGGCTTTGTTAAACAACATGATCAAACCAGATATAACTCAGTGGGATGAGCACGGACACAAGTCAGATAAAGTGTCCCTTTCGATAAGATCACTTGATCAAACTTTGGACTTTAGTGGAAGTACAGACAATACACTTACAAAGGAAGAAACTCTTCTCAGTAAAACCATAGGGCCTCCACGATCAAGAAGCCCTAGCCCTAGGAGAGAGACAGATAAAGACAACACGAAAAACTTGAATGTTGCTTCCAGTATGGATGTCAAATCCACCCAAACAAAAAGTGCATCAAAGAATAGGACAAAGTCAAGTAACTCCAATCATTTGTATGATGCAGACTTGTGAGATGTCATGTATATATTCTGTGTATTGTGGCTAAAGTGTATCTACTTTAGTATAATTGATTGCAACCATCTCAAAGTAAAAGCAACGTTAACCAAATTTGTAAGATTTGGAAGGAATGTGGAAGATAACTGAAAATGCTTCATTTCAGGATGTGTGGAATTGGGTAGCATCTCTTTATCAGGTGTACTCTTATCTATTGTTGTTACCAGGATCGTTGCAACATGTTGAAAGCATAGCATCTTTTAACATAATAATTGGGTATCAAATGGTACCTAGTTGGGCAAACGTCACGCTATAAGGGTATTTCAAAGCTACTATTTATCAATAGATGGTAAGAAATTGTACAAAATAGAATTTCAAATGTCTTTGTTCTCTGAAAAAAGTATGGTAAAACTTCATTTTATTTCTTTAATATATGCACAAATTATGCACAAATTGTGATGTATGAATAATGAAACAGCTCAAAATTATTATGTAATTCTTATTTTCCTTTAAATTTTTAAGTCTGCAAAAAGGATAAAAATGTATCTATTGCTTTGGGTCCTGGGTATGAACAGGATCCCCAAATCGCAGAATTCACTGCTCTCATTCATAGAAGTCTGACAGAGGATTAAACAACACTGGATTTCTAAGAAAGAGCAAAATCCACTCTTGTATCACAAATTAAGGAATTTCAAAACTTTTTACTAATTCAGTTATGCTAACCTGTACCTTTCCACATACCATATGAATTGGAAGTAAGCAACTTCTTGACAATGCCGTGTTGGTCTACACCTTTCTTGTGAAATCAATTTTGAAAAATAAGACACAAATAAAAAAATCACAATTTTTTTAATATTCTCTCCACAAATATTTGATTTTGTAAATTTTATTGAACACTGTTATCCCTAATGCTTGAACATTTTCACAAAACTTCTATGTCACTGCATGTCTGATTGGTTAAACACTGAAGGTATAGTAAAGGGGTTATCTTCTTGGGTTGGTTGCAGGGTGTTGCAAATAATAACTAGAATCATAGCACCCTGTTTATTTCCCATCCGGAATACAATCTACCTCAGAAACCCTAGGCCCACCAACTTATAACCCCAAACAATCTCTTTTTCACTGTTGATCTGTATTGTAATTTGCATTCTAAACACTTCAGGATCTACCCTCTTATCATTCTTGTTTTCAGGTTTATTCAGGCTAAGCATTCATTGTTTGAGCTCTATTCAGCCAAGATTCACATTCCATCATTTTCCTTTCATGCAAGAAGCCAATTGATTTGATTCTTTGATATTAGAAACCACTTTATCTAGTTTTCTTAAGTCCAGAAAATTGACTGTGTTGAATTCCTTTCAGTGCATAAATTTATTGTATAGGACATTCCATTGGAATCCAATGAAGTTTCAACTATATAAGTCTGTACAGATCTCATCCTAAAACATCCCCACCCCTCAATTTCTGCCCCTTCCTTGTTTAAGTCCCAAATTTTAATCACTACTTCCTGCTAACAGTATCAAAGCCACACATCAAATTGAATGAAAATCCAATCATCAGTTATTGAGATATCTTGATGACAAACGTACAGACAAACAGCTAAACAGGCGAAACATAACCTCCGTCCAACTTTGTTGGCGAATGTAAACAACTAGAAAATAGAAAACATAGATGTCAGATGATATATGACAAATATGAATAATATAAATTTTCTTTTAATCTAAAGTTTGTAAATGCATGTAAATAAGAGTAACTATGTTGTTATCTCCATTTTTTCATAAATCTTGGTCATGAAAATAAAGTAAATAAAGCAACTCAAATAAATTTTCATGAATGAATTTACTGTTAGCATGTGTTTCGCTGATATACAAGGCCTGAGGAAAGTTATGGCATGTGGTGGATACGTACTATAACCTATGGGTTGTGGCAACTCCCTATTACTAAGATCAAATGTGATGGGTTGGTGAGGAACAAGAGTGCGGTGCTGCTCAAGGCAAAACTTTTCTTTTCACCTTTTACATCAACAATTACACAACAATCCTTTACAGACACAGTACTCAGAAACACTGTCAAAGTTGAACTCCACGAGCACCCTCAAATGAAAAAAAATGAAGGAGAAAATCAAATAGGTATAAGATGATAAATCTAATCTTTGTTGTTCCAAACATTCTAGTGTGAAACGTCCTTGTTTTGCTTTTCAAACATTGTACATTCAACTCAATATTGATACATTTGAGGAATGAAAATGTGGCACAATTATCCATTTACTGCCTTTATCAAGTGAATTCTTGACTCGGACAAAAAGCCAATGGAATGGATGGAATGAAGCCATGGGGGTCTCATATGTAACCTTATATCCCTAATAATATAACTGAAACCTGCTGTAAAATGGCTGTCGCTGATGATCATCTTTGTATTTTAAGCCCAGAGATAATTTTTTTGCTCAATGGACAAAAATCAATGAATTTAAAGATAATTTTACTTCCTTTATCAAGTGAATTCTTGAATCAGACCATAATTCCAGAAGGAATGAAGGCATTTCATAGAGATTTTTTTCACGAACATTATTTGTTCATAAGTTTTTTCTGTCCTTCAGCAAGACACTATTGCATTTGCTGCAATACATTTAGATGTAAATGAGTATTAGTTATGTTTGGGATTTAAAGTGCAATCGCCCAGTCCAGTCAGAGTCATTGACTTTTTCCCCTGGCAACATGGAAACCAGAATTAAGCACCAGCTTTAGTGACCCTAATTGGCTAGGCTTAAGGATCTGACTTTTTAAACTTACATTCTGAGTTTACAGCTGCATTTTAGTGACTTCACAAATTTGTTGACGATTTAAATTTTGAGAAAATGAAAGACGTTTTAAAAGGAATACGCATATAAATTACCTAAGCTTAGTATCAAAAGGTTTACACATTGATGAGTATCTGAACTACATGTAAATATATGGGATAGATCCAGCAAAATTATGTTCAAAAATGATCTTTTTCGAGTGAATATTTTCAGCTGAATTAACAAGCAGAGCCTAGAGATTCAATTAGCTTTCACTGACATGTAGCAGCTCAACAAAAGCATGTGAGAAGAAAAGAAAAGAAAATTACCATGAAGGAATGAATTAAGCATCAAGAAATATCTCTGGATGAAGTAGGAATTGACAGGAATCCAGAAGAACTGCAATCACTACACTGATTTCATACAATTTAAATATATGTAACATTCCAATCTTGGCAGAATCTTTCAAACACACCTTTATCTCCATTTAACACTTATTCATTTAAATACAATAAAAATCAAAAGCACACTTACTAATTATACTTAACAACAACATATCTACCATATAATTTCCCTTCAAGTATATGAGAAACTTAATTTTACAGTCAAGTTGCTGATGAGCTGAGACATCTTCAGTGATTAGTAGACTAGCAGGAAGTCCCATCCTCATGCACACTCATCTGGTCCCTTTAAGAGCAGACTCCTGCACCATGTAACAAAAATATAACTGAAATGAAACCAAATAAAAGCAATCAAACGTCTGTGGATGTAGAAGCAAAAGTAGCTAAAAATGCTTCAAAATCTTTTAAAACCATGAATATAGGAAACTTTTGTTTTTTAATATCAGGAGATTATCAGGAGTTTTTAAGATGCCAAACATTTGTAAGAGACCTAGGAAAATGATGTCGTACCCAAACTTTCTTAATGAATTTTATCAAAAATTGTTGAGGCTTTTGTTGTTAACTGGAATTTCTTTCCAAATTTCTTCTTTATATCGCAATTACTTCACAATGCTATTTTACGTCCTCAGTTGTAAGTCACATCTTCCCAGAAGGTATTTCAATAACATACATAAAGACTTCTGGGGAATGCGAGGCTCTCATGTTACTCGTAGTCTGACAAGTCATTTCCACACAAAACTTACTGAATTTCACATATTACAGAAATTTAATCCTAAATATCTCAACAGAATAGGATATTTTCTAACACTTTGGTTCACTGGTTTTCCTTCTATTGTTTTTTCATATCAGATGAACCAATTTGATCCTTACACTTATCCTTTAATGTCAAGAAATCAAACCAAAACATTTTAGGTGTCACTACACATTTAAATAATGACATAGCATCTTACCACTTTGCATTGCGTCTTCCTCTCAGTCCATGGTAAATATTCTGGATGCTACGTCGTCTATCATCCAGTCTATGCCATACAAAAGATTCTCACCTGTGACAGCACTACAGCCTATGATCAACCAGTGATGCGTTTTGATGTTATCTAATTCCAATGTCTAAAAGAAGCAAGGAGGAAATATATGAGTGAAAACGTTTTACCATGAATAATATTCAGTGAATGCTCAGTTTACAATATACACATACCTATAAATTACTTGTCTTTTCAATTCAATAATCACATTCAAATCACACTTCAATAACACAATCAAATCACACTTCAATAACACAATCAAATCACACTTCAATAACACAATCAAATCACACTTCAATAACACAATCAAATCACACTTCAATAACACAATCAAATCACACTTCAATAACACAATCAAATCACACTTCAATAACACAATCAAATCACACTTCAATAACACAATCAAATCACACTTCAATAACACAATCAAATCACACTTCAATAACACAATCAAATCACACTTCAATAACACAATCAAATCACACTTCAATAACACAATCAAATCACACTTCAATAACACAATCAAATCACACTTCAATAACACAATCAAATCACACTTCAATAACACAATCAAATCACACTTCAATAACACAATCAAATCACACTTCAATAATACAATCAAATGCTAAAACAGAAACTAAAATCATACACTGAATCCTCCATGATTATGTGGAATAAAATCATCAGCGTTGTAGGACTTAAGTCCATTCTTGCCAGATGGGGTGGTGTGTACAATGGGATGGTTCCCAGCACAAGGACTTAAGCCTGGTATTCAGTGCACTTGGACTCAAACCAGGGACTCTTGACTCACAATGCAGGCGACTAGACAACACTGGAAAACATACACCTTGAAATGACATTACGCTACTTACTCTTCACTGAGTTGTATGTCCCACTTTTATTTCAATAGAGATTTTATTTAACTAAAGCATCAATTGTACAAACAAGTTTTAAACAAATTAAGACATTGAATGTATCACAATGTTAGCAATGCCTTTTCTCAGAAAATTTAATGTTTCTCCAAAAAATTTGTTATATACTGTTCTGAAATTAATACAAAATAATTACTTTATTGTTTTTCTTATACAATATATTGTATCGTTAGATGTTACCATGCATAAATTATTTCAAAAACCCATCGTAATCTTTGCTTGTAAATTTACTCTCAGAGAACGTTATAAGTCACATACCTGACGTATATCTTCAGCAGGAAGTGCTCCTGGGAGGTCTTGCTTGTTTGCAAACACAAGGAGAGTTGCTCCAGATAACCTCTAAAGGGAGCAAAAATGAAGCACTTTTGTTGGAAATTTCTCTGCATGATATTAAATTTAAATAACAAAATACCAAATATACATTTTGGTTTAAAGAAAAAAACAAGACAAGACAAGACATACATGTAACTTATGACCTAACTAGAACGCAAGTATGCGTTGAGATTCTGATGCGCAAAATGCTGGTAAAAAGAGAAAAGCATCTTGAATCACTTAATCTTATATATAAGGAATAGTACTAAAGCCAGTACAAAAATTGTGTTTACAATTACAAGTTATTATTAGCTAAGTTGTATTTCACCCCACTCCTTTCAAACTATTAATGAAGGTCAACTTCATATAATCCTAAAACTCTCCTGCTTAATTTCTAGAATTACCATACCAAGTGATTAAAATTGAAATTACAGTTATGACAATATTAACATTTGCAGAATTATATTCAAAGTCCTGTCTTCTCATTAGTCATGTATTTTATATGATCGAGGGCAAAAAGACAAACAGAACCATGAAGGAACTATTATCCTATTCTGATTGGAAGATATTGAAGTTTTTATGCAGACAATTTTTGGGAAATTTCCATCACATTTTTGGGAAATTTCCTTCACATTTTTGGGCAATTTCTATCATTTTTGGGCAATTTCCTTTAATTCTCGTGCAATTTTCAGAAAATTTCCTTCATTTTGGAGCACTTTTTTTTTTATTTCCGGCAAATTGTTTTCAATTTTCCAGTTTTGGGGAAAGCTCTTTAATTTGGGGGTATTTTTTCTTTGATTTTCAGTACGTTTTCTTCATTTTCAGGGAAATTTCCCGCAGTGTTCGGGATATCTCTTTCAATTTGGGGAAAATTTCTTTCATTCTCATGCCATTGTCTTTATTTTTCGGAAAATTTCTGTCACCTTTTTAAAGGCAGTTTTTCGTAAATTTTCATCAATTATCATGGAATGTTGCCAAATTTTACCAAAATTTCCATTAATTTGTTGTTAATAATTTCCCAATTTTACCAAAATTTCCTTTAATTTGTTGTTAATAATTTCCCAATTTTCCCAATCGAAAAAAAAACATGCAATAGGGAATGTGAAATCATTCCAAGGAGTACCTTCTTCTCTGTTCCCCACTTATAAAACTGCACCCTTGTCCCAATATGTTCCATTAATCATGACAAAACTTCTCATAAAACACATAATCACATCATCCTTGGTTTGATTTGGTGGACCTGACATTTTATCCTGGCTCCGCCCCTGCTGGTGTAGGAAGTCCTCTGAAGAAGAGTGATAATATTGCCCTCTCACTTTATTAACACCTGTAAGGGTATTTTTTTGCATTTACATTATAGACTACTTCAAAATATTGTTTTACTTCTGCAGATAAATCAAAGTTACTTCACTAGACCATTTTAGTACTCTCCAATAGTCTATAAATCACCCAATCTAAGGGACTTTTCAGTAAAATACATAGACACCTTTGAGGATTTTGAGGCTGTGATATTACTGCCAGTCTAATTTCAGTAATTTCTACATAATTCAGATAGAATTTAAAACTTTAATTTCTCCTTACTGGAAAAATAATTTGTTGTAATATTTTGTTCTTTGTTGTACTCTTTCATATGGTATGCATTTACATCTTACTAATCTTATGCTTTTATTACGTGTATATTGGCCAATATCTGGCTGATAGAGGAATTTTGCAATCAACATTTTCAACCAAAGGCTTCCAAACTTATGATACTGTAGGACCTATTCAGCTTTTCCATAGGCATTTAATCAAAGGTACATCACTGATCTATTGTAGAAATCATACAGACCATTGAAATACAACACATAGAAAAGATTGATGATGGGCAGGGTTTGACTGACATACCTCTTCCAGGAGTAACCCATGAAGCTCCTCCTTACAATCCAGCAAACGCCTCCTGTCTGCACAGTCCACGACCCACACAAGGCCATCTGTACTTTCAAAGTAATTTCTCCAATATGACCTCAATGACTTCTGACCACCAACGTCCCAAACATTCAATTTAAATCTGCATAAAAAAAGTTGGAAAATCCCAGATTATGTTTTAGAACACAAAATCTTTAAATTCATGAGGATTCTGTTCAAAGGATGACAAATCAGAGTTATATCATGTATTTACGTGGTATAATTAATTTCTTCAAACTTGTATTTGTGCCTTATGATAAACCAACAAATAATTTTTTTCTTCAGATTAAATTAAATTTTGCACAATACAAAAATGGTCAGTTTGAATACAAATCAAAACACTATAGAAAGTAGGGTAGAGTGAATAAGTCATTAGTTAACAATTCTCAGACCTGTGGAATAAAGGTAGGGTTCATGCCAAAAATAGGCTTCATGTCAAAATGAATTATTTGTTTTCATACTAATTTCAGCTAAATGTATTAAACACTTGTATTGATTGATGCACAGAGGAAATTGTTAACCTAGCAGGATATGAAAAACCTCTTCTCAAAGAAGTCAAAGCTTAGCAGTAGTAATAGCTGTTGATTGTGAGACTGATCTGAGCTGCAACATGCTGAAGCAACATCATGCTTTGAACATGATGGTTAACACCACATTCAAGACAAGCATTGTTGGAAGACAGTAATAAAACAATATCAAATTTCTACACTTTAGTTCCTTAAAGGGGGCATTAAACAATTAACATCAGTTTTCAGTAAATTCTGCAAGAATGTGATTATGTAAATCGCATTGGTGATAAAAAAATATATTTAAAAAAGCTTCCATTTGTAGAAGGTAAACAAAGGGTCATAACACCAACATTGATAACAAGGATGGTGAGCATATTCTAATATTTTTACTTAGAGAATTTTTTTATCTTAAGTTGCCAAGACAGACATTAAAACAAGGACTGTGGTAAAAAGAGGAAAACACGAAAGGACAATAGTTTGATTTCAGAAAATGTAATTGGCAAAAGCATGATTGAACTTAGGATATTTTGAATGAAAGGGTTATCCGATCAACACTGACACTGCTATGATACCCGTCAGAAGTGTACTACTCTATGCCACACAGAAAGGAGGAAAACAACACTGAAGCATCCTGTGAGAATTAATCAGCAAAAGAAAGGCAGAAATTAGGTCAAGTTAGACAGAAAACATTGCCCCACTTTGATAACATAACAGAGAGATTAGAATAATGTTGCAGATAATAGAGAAGGCACAGTGCCAGACAAAAGGAAACCTATAACAGGTAATGGTTTGACTTTTGAGAATGGACTGGAATGTGTACAAGCCATGTATACCAGTGCACTGAGTATAAATGCTTGATAGAGAGAAATGAAATCAGGCCACCAAAATTAAATGTTAATTTGTAATGCCCACAATAGTGCTGTTATGATTTGTTCTGAGAT
This sequence comes from Chiridota heheva, assembly GCA_020152595.1. Classification (NCBI taxonomy): domain Eukaryota; kingdom Metazoa; phylum Echinodermata; class Holothuroidea; order Apodida; family Chiridotidae; genus Chiridota; species Chiridota heheva. The sequence goes on from JAIGNY010003617.1 coordinate 1,032,252, forward strand.
AATATCAAGAGACAAGAAAAACAATTAGAAATTGTTTACAAACTTCAACACAAGATTTTTTTCAACCAAGCAAGATATTTTCTATCAGTGATTACTGTTTACACCTCTGCTACAAACATACAATTAAATTCTAAAGCATACAAATATCAAACAAAGCAAAACATAAACCAATTAGAGCTTACCCTTTATGTTCTAAAGTTTTGATGTTGAAACCTAATGTGGGAGATATTGTATTGATGTCCTCTCCATTGAACTTCTTGAGAATTGTTGTTTTTCCTGCATTATCCAATCCACTGGTAGTATACATTAAGGAACACAACACTCACCTGAATTCTACAAATTAAAATGTTTAAAAAAAATTCTGCAAATACAGATTTACTACAACATTTCACAAGCGCAGATCTAAATAATATCTCTGCTCAGAACTTTGTTGTTTAATGGTAATAAAACAGAACATTTTTGTAGCTGTCCATGGACTTTTCAAGTGAATCGCTCGCTTAGTTCATATCTTTCTTTTTTGGTGCAGTGGTGGTGTTAGTTTGGACTTTTTATGGACTGTAAAGACATTCAATTATTAAGGCTTTTAATTTTTAACCTCATTTGCAGAGTTTGAAATTTCCGCTGTTCCTAGAACAGTGCTCTTTAAGTAGGAACAGTTAATTTTTAAATATCAGTGTTCCCCTTTTTCTCAAACATACAGCATCAACATCCTGCAATATATTGCTTTCTGCTCATAAAACATGTCCTAAGAGTAAAATCTGTCATAACAAATATTTTTTGTAAGTATGAAAATCCTTTCTTTCCCACAATTGCCGGTGCAATCGATCATAGATGGGCTGCTGAAAGTATGTCAGTGCACGTTCGAAGTGAAAAGCATTTCAGCACGTACTACCTGGGAACAAGTTAGTACCACAATAACAGCTACCAGCACCCTGGGCAAAGCTTACTTGGGAATTTATCTTCTATCAGTTTCTACATGGGGATATATCTGCCGGAGAATACCATGTTTCCCATGATGTAATAATTATGGAATTATACACGAATGTTGTCCACCAATTGGAGTATTTGTTTAAAAGTTTTGTACACATGCTTGAGAGTGCTTGAACCAAGGCCAGGATCGAGGTACCATACCTCCTTGCATAAATTGTGTTATTCATAAAAAAATAAAAAAATTGACAAAATATAATTTTCACTTGCAGTGTAGTTAAATTGACTGTGTCTCTGGTATAACTATGATAATCGGTCAAAGAGGTTAGAATTACCCATTGACCTACACATTATAATTTATACAAAACAGCTCTAACTTTTGTTAGAAGCATATTTTTGTTCAAATGAATTCATGTTTCTCCCTACTGCCTCCAAGTGCTTGTTTATTGGGAAAAATATATTTTCCAGCACTTGGTATGGGCAAATTGACCCCGACCCCACCAAATTAATGTAATGAGATGCATGACCTTATTAAGATGAACTTTATGTCTGAACCCAACTTATTTTTGGTGTTTTGACAAAATACAATTTCCCACCACGTGGTATTGTCAAATTGACAGTGTTTCTCATATAACTTTGATAATCGGCCAGAAGATGTTAAAATTACTTTTTGACCCACACATTATAATTTATATGAAACAGTTCATAACTTTTGTTAGAAGAATTTTTCTTGTTTAAACATCCCCATGCAATCATTTTTTCCTTACTGTCTTTAAGTTTTTTGATGTTGTGAAAATGTATTTTCTAGCAAGTGCATGGTTAAATTGACCCCCGATAATTTTGAATTTTAATTTAGGAAATGAATTTTCCATGTAGCCTAATACTATAAAGCAAAAAAACCAAGTAGGTTGTTGGTCCCCTTCAGGGTAATGATGGTGTTACTATCAATAGTTGTAAGGGATATGGCTGAGGTTTTGAATGACTACTTTGTATTGTTTTTACTAAGGAGTCCCCTGCTGATGATGTTGTGGATTATCTTAGTGTATCCATTAAGAATGCTGATTTTTCAGCTGATGTTGTGTCTAAGAAGTTGAAGGGTTTGAACTCAAACAAAGCACACGGTCCAGATGGTATACATCCTGTTGTCTTACATGAGTGTTCTGATGTTCTTTCTGTTCCCCTTAGTATTATCTTTCAAAGTGCTTCAATGTTGGTGTTGTTCCTAGTGATTGGAGAATTGCTAATGTCACTCCTATTTTTAAAAAAGGTGACCACACTTTGCATTGTATCTATAGGCCAGTGAGTCTTACTAGTGTTGTGTGCGGTCATGGAGTCCATTGTTAAGGATGTTGTACTGGATCATTTACTGGTCAATGGTTTGTTGAATTTGTCCCAGCATGGGTTCTTACCTAAGAGGTCTTGTGTTTCTAATTTGTTGGAGTTTCTTGATGATGTTACTAAACTAGTTAATTCTGGTCATAATGTGGATGTTATCTATTTAGATTTCAAAAAAGCATTTGATAAGGTTCCATTGGGCAAGCTCATGATAAAAACAAGAGCGTTTGGTGTGGAGGGAAAGTGTGCCAGTTGGATATATTCTTGGTTAGTTGACAGGTCACAAAGAGCTGTGTTTATAGTGAAGTATTTCCATGAAAGAAGGTGGTGTTCCTCAGGGTTCTGTATTGGGTCCGCTTTCTTAATCTTCATTAATGATATTGATGTTTCCCTTGGCTCCAGGATTTGTAAATTTGCTGATGACACTAAGCTGTACAGGATTGTTGATGATGCTAGGGATTCTTTACTTTTGTAAACTGATCTGGACAAGTTAGTTTCTTGGTCCCAAACATGGCAGATGTCATTCAATGTTGATAAATGCAAAGTAATTCATTTTGGTCAAAGCAATTTGGCTTTTGATTACTGCATGAATGGTTCAAATCTTGATTGTGTTGATCAAGAAAGGGATCTAGGTGTTGTCATTACTAGCAATCTCAAGCCTTCTAAACAGTGTGCTTTAACAGCTGCTAGGGCAAATAGGATGCTTGGTTTGATTAAAGAAATTTTGTTATCTTGGTAGAGAGGTTGTTCTTAATTTGTATAAGCAGTTAGTCAGGCCTCACCTTTAGTATGCTATTCAGGCTTGGAGTCCCTTTTATGAGAAGGATAAGTACATTTTGGAGCAGGTTTACCAAAGAGCCACTAGACTTATTCCCGAAGTAGGGAATCTCTCTTAAGATATAGTTTGCGAATTCTTGGTTTGACCACGCTCAAGTTGAGAAGAGTACGAGGCGATATGATTCAGGTTTTTAAATTCCTACCTGGTAGTGATGCTTTGACTTCCTGTAATTTCTTGCAATTTCAGCTAATCCTCATGTGACACATGGTAACAGTTTAAAGTTGACCAAAGAGTTCTCACGGATAGATATTTGGCATTTTAGCTTTTCGCAAAGAGTTGTTAATGAGTGGAATGGTTTGCCTGAGTGAGTAGTCAGCTCCAAATCTGTTCACAATTTCAAAGTGAACATTAATAAGTTTTTCACTAACCCTGGGCATCTTTATTTATTTTTTAGTGGTGGTGTTAGTTTGGACTTTTTATGGGGTGACTAACCCTTCTTAACCCATAATCTTGTTATGTTATGTTATACTGTAGGTCACAATTGAAATGTTAAAACCTCAAAGTTTGTTTATCTTGATTCTTATTTTAAAAGCTGTTGCATCCCTGGTCTTGAAACTCTTAAAATTTGCAACAAAATTTTGTTAACAATCCATTCCCTGCAAAAAATTTTAAAATACTTTTTCCTTAAGTGTAAAATATTGAAAATTGTAGATGCTTTTTGGGGACTCTCAGTGCCTTAAAAAATTATCAGCAAAATCAAATGAAACCAAACTAGATTTACATTTGATTATGAAGAAATCTAAAATTTGGAATAAAAAAATCTTCCCAAAATATCACTGGTTGATGCATTATTTAAAACTGAACTCGAAGGTGGAGGCAGAAAGCATGACGTCATTGGCCCTATACTACGTATAGGCGAAGAACGAAACTTCCTATACATACATGTGGGGAAAACATGAGGCGTTTATGTGGACATTTTTATTCCAGCGTGCTTTTTTCGTACAAGCTTTGAAAAGCACAGTACCATTTAAGTTAATGATTGATTTCGTAAAAAATGGTATTCGAGTCTAAATTTGTTATAAATACTATACTACTTGATTTTATTTGCATTATTTTTCTGGTTAAAAATACTACTTAAATTTATTTTGCATTATTTTTCTGGACACAAATTTGATTTAATGCCCTTTATGCTTCAACTCAATTTACAGTGTATTTGTTTGTTCGAGACTAGGATGTGCATTGCAGAAAGATACAATGCGTATGTAACAAGTTCTACTCAAAAATTACTTGGAATAATCACGAAATACATGTAAAATCTTAAATGGATTTAAAATAAAATTTAATAAAAAAAATTCAAACGAAACACTTCAATTTGATTAGAAATTAGTGTGCAAAATAGTACTGACCAATAATTTATGCAATTTGGTGATTGTGAAAATTTTGTTTTTTTTCGCATGGACGTTAGTGTTGCGGCTCTGACATAAATCAGTCATCAATCCCAGTGAAACCTCATTGATGTCGGTATTTTACTATAATCACCGATCAAATGGTTAAAATAAAGATTTTTAAACTCAGCTGTTTAATTAGCTGTAGGCCATATCTGGATACGTCTGTCCAGGAAATTAACTTATGCAACAAGGCCATAGGCCTATGCTTAACGCTACTAGGCCTATGAGAAGCAGTCTGATATTGGGCCCGAAGTTAATGCAGCTAAGGCATTTTCATTTTCTTTATAAATTTTATTTTGCTTTATGATTTTTTTTATACGAGGTGTATGTGAAGATCTCATAATATATTTCTTGCAGAAATTAGGCCGTCCTTTACAAAAAATGTTGTCTACCTACGGATGCACATTGTTAAAACAAGATGGGTTACTCCACACAAACAAATTTTCAAGCCTGGCCTTTTTCTGCAAAAACCAGACATGATTGCCAAAATACATACTGATTTAAACTAAAATACATTCATAAAAAAAAAAAAAAAATCATGCACAACAAATGCATTATGTTGTGGCTTTTACATGCTACCCCTAATTCGTTTCCCACCAAGTAATACTTAACGTTTGTTTTAATAACAGTGGCCATTGACCTTCTGGTGGAGGTGTTTGAACCAGGTTTCAGTCCAACAATGATTTAACCTGTGAATGCAGGGGTCTAATTTTCCACTGTTCTGAAAACAGTGCTTTTGACAACATAAACTTTTTTATTTCTGAATGAAAATATTCTTTCAAAAATATCACTGATTGATGCATCATTTATGACTGGACTCGAAGGTGGAGGAGGTGTTTTACCAGGTTCCAGTCCAACAATGATTTAACCTGTAAATGCAGGGATCGAATTTTCCACTGTTCTGAGGACAGTGCTTTTTATGCAGGGACATTGAATTTTCAAGCATCACATCATGTGGCATCAATGATCAAAAAGTTGATTTCTGCTAAAAAAATGTTTATGTTGTCAAACAAATTTATCATCAAAAAAAATTCTTCCAGAAACAAAAAGGTTTGCTTTGGTTTGTTGATGTTTAACAGCACCACGACAGTCAGAGTCAAATGTGCCAAGAGGGTGTTAAACATCTAAAGTGCTGAAGTTAGGACGGAGATGAATGAGAGAGGGAAAGGAGAAAGGAAGGAGAGAAACAAAAAAATAAATAATAAAGGAGCAAATAAAGGTAATAAAAAAGAAGAAAGGATAGGATGGTAGGGTAGAAAAGGGAAAGTGTAATTAAGAATAAGATCAGGTGAAGAAGTTGCTATTACGGAGAAAGGTGATGATGTTCGAGGAATTGTTCTTGAAAAGATCAGTAATGGAGGTGGAGGAGGAGTGGAGTGATCTGGAGTTCAGGTATAAGGGACAGGTTAAGAGGATATGCTTGATTGAGGGATCAGTGTTGCAAGTTGAGCAGAGAGGTGTAGGAGAGCCTGAAAGGAGGTAGAAGCGGGTGAGAAAGGAGTGACCGAGGCGGATGTGGGTAACAACAACATCATCTCTACAATTGTGACTGTGCAAAGGATGGTTGATCCCAACTTTGGGATTAATAGTGTGAAGTTTGTTACTGGTCTCAAGATTCCAGAAGTCTTGCCAGGTCTTCCTGAGGTAGCTGGAAATGGTTACGTGGAAGTCAGGAGTGTGAAATAAGGCAGAGCCACAGCCCTCTCATTGCCAGGGATACATGCTGATGTGGCTGGGGATCCAGACAAAGATACATTTTTTTCCTGAGGAAGAGAGCATCAAGTTTGTTTAGGATTTGTAAGATTAGTGGATTAGACCAAAACATGTTGAGGATGCTGAAGTGGGGCGGAAGGAGAGTTCTGTGAAGTTTAAAGCTAGGAGGATAACCTTTGCTTCAGCAGGGTAGATGGAGGCTCCAGCAGGTAACCTTGAAGAAAGGGTGAGGCCAGGACAGGTGGCAGCGGCTGCAAAGGAAGCCTTCCTATGCGGAGCCATCAGTGAAGAGGAAGAATAGTCGTGGAAATGTCTACTGAGTTGGCAGTATTTGGAGCCACAGAAGGCTAGGTTGTAAAGAGCTTTCGTGTAGGAGGAAAGACCACAGAAAACTTGGGAAGGAGGGATAACCCAGGTGGGAGTGGGTGGGATAGTGTGCCTGTCTATCGAGAAAATGTTGATGTTGGCTTTAGGGAAATGAGAATGCATTCCAGACACCAAAAGGTGAGGGGATGCGTTTGTTCAAATTGAAGAGGTTGGTGAAGGAAGGAGAACGGGTGGAATGGACAAATGGATTATGTGGGCCAATGAGGATGCGAGGAGTGAAAGAGAGACCAGCCCTGGTGCATCTGAGATCAAGGGGGAGTTCATTAGCCTCTACGTAAAGATTGGTGATGGGGGTGGTTAACGTGGTGCCAAGGCAGAGCCTTAGGGCAGTGTTTTTGATGACCTTGATGCCTCAAGCAAAATTTGCTGGCAGAGCCATAAGATGAAGTTGACGCAGACCAACTTAGATCTGAGAAGGGAACAATATAAGGTGAGCAAGGTGAGACAATTGGCTCCCCAGTCGATGCTGGAGAGGACCTTGACGGGTTTTGTAACACTTGGTTTTGAGGATGTTGTTGTGGGGGAGATTAAGAGCATAGAATCGAGAGTAATTCCAAGAAAACGAGAACTATCTTTACTGGGAATGATGGAATCTTTAAAACAGAGATTGGGACAAAGGAAGAAAGAGTTGCTGTTGTTGAAATGAATGAGAAGAGTTTGTCTTTAAGAATTTAAAGCCATTGTTGTCACTCCAGTGAGCTAAGTTGTCCAGGCATGTTTGAAGATTATTTTGACAGGAAAATGGCAAAATCATCGACATAGAGAGCACTTGATGTTGAGGGACAGAGCTTCAGTGATGCTGTTGATTTTGAGGATAAAAAAGATGGGGAAAGAATGCTGTCTTGGGGGACACCCAGGTGTTGGGTATACCTTTGTGAGTATGTGTTACCTATATGCACCCTGAAATGGCGAGTTCTGGATGAATCTTGAAGGAGACCTTTGAGACTGGAGGAGTGAGGTCCCTGAGGATACCATACCGCCAGGTGGTGTCAAAGGCCTTTCCGAGGTGAAAGAAGATGGAGATGGTGTGGTGATTTCTGAAAAGGTTTCATGGACATGGGTGTCTAGTTTAAGGACATGGTCCAGGCAATTCTGTTTTCTCCTGAAACCATTTTGAGATGAGGAGAGGATAAAGTTCTTCTCAAGGTACCAGCAAAGTCTATAATTGACCATACATTCTATTATCTGACGGAGGCAAGATGTGAGAGTGATGGGGCGATAGTTAGAGGGAATGGATCTGTCTTTGTTGGGCTTGGGGATGGGGATAATGATGGCCTCTCTTCAAATGTTGGGAAAGTTTTGGAGGACCATAGATGTTTGTAAATTCTTGAGTAAGATGTCAAGAGAAGTCCTAGGAAGGTTTCTGAGGAGATTGTAGTGGATGCCGTCGGGGCCTTGGAAAGAGGACCCAGATGTTTTTGGGTGGAGGAGAGCTCGGAGTAGGTGAATGGAAGGTTGAAGTTTTCCTGATTGCTAGACTGAAGCTAAGACAAATTTTCTCAGCCTCGTTTTTCAAGTTGTGAAAGGAGTGAGAAAGACTCTTCATTGGAGGAGGTTTGGCGAAAGTGGAGGCTAAGCAGTTGGAGATGTCGTTGAGGTTGGTGATTTTGGTGTTGTTATGAATGGGTTGAGCGCTATTGTTGGAGGTGTTTTTCTCTTTGAAGTTTCGGATCATGTTCCAAACTTTGAAGGGGGCAGTCTGAAGATCAAACTAGAAGACATATTTTTCCCGGGAGATAATTTTGCTAAATTTGATGATCTTCCTGGTTTTGGCTCTGAGAATGCGGTAGTTATCCAGGTTTTGGGGATATGGGTGGGTTTTAAGAGATGGAAGGCTTTGTTCTTCAGAGAGATTGCTTTTTTGCAATCAGTGGTTACCCAAGGCTAGAAGTTCTTCGGGGAGAGGAAGAAGTGAGGATAGAGAAATTGGCGAGTGAAGAGAGAGACGGGGTTGAGAGACAGGAAAAAGCTTTTCCCACCTTGCCGGCAATTGTCACCACAATTAATCGTGCTGCTTGCATGTGTACTACTGTACGCAACTGGATGCTACATCATGTACAAGTAAATACTAATAACTAACATACATATTTGCACATATTAACCAAGAGAGAAGTTGTAAATTTAACCCATTTTGAACAAAGGAATTTGTCCTGTTATCTGCAGAAAAGATTGAACAGTCAAATCTGATCCGGAACAGTCTTATTTGTTTGTTTGATGAAGGCTTAATGGAGCCACAACAGCGAGGGTCAAATTGTGCCTGAGAGGTTAGATCATTCCAGAGGTAGGAAGAAAAGAAAATAGGGGGAGACTGAGAGAAACACGAAACTAAAAACCAGGAAGTTGGGATCGAGAGAAGAAGTGCATGGTGCAAAAGTATATTTATGCGGAGGGTTTTTCTGGAAGAGCTCGGATATTGATATGTGGGGGCAAGAGAAGATCTGGGAAGGCTGTACAGGGGACAGGCAAGGGGGATGTGGTGCACTGTGAGGGTGCAATGGCAATTGTTGCAGAGGGGTGGGGGAGTCAATTAGCGGGTGGGAGTGAGTGAGGTGGGTGTGACCTATTCTAAGGCAGGTACTGTGGACGTTGCCGACACGGGAGAGGTTTTTGATGGTGGATTTGATCGGAATGGTGGGCTGGATGACGTGGAGTTTGTTATCAAGTTGGAGTCCCATGAGGTTTGTCAGCGGTCACGAGCAAGGAAAGTGATAAGCGATTTGATATCAGAAAGGGTTTTGGAAAAGGGGGCAGGCGGGAGGTTGAGGGCAAGCTTAGCGGCTGCATCAGCTCTGTCATTGCCGGGGATGTCAACATGGCTGGGTATCCAGAAGAAAAGAATACTTTTCCTGCAAGAAGGGAGGGGGGGGGGGTAGGGGGTGAAAGGAGTTTAGGGAGGGGGAGGTGGGACATGGGGTTATCCCATTTAAGATTGAGTAAAGAAGTAAGGACAGACTTGGAGTCTGAGAAGATGGCAAAGTGGCTGAGCAGGGAGTACTCAATAAAGTTGAGGGCAAGTAGGATGGCCTTGGCCTCGGCCGAGAAGATGGATAAGTAGTTGGGGAGCTTGCTACTGAGGGTGATGTCTTGGATGACAGCAGCAGCAGCTGTCTTGTTGCCGTCCTTGGTAGTTTGAGAGTTGGTCTTTGATTCGGTTGTGGAGGTTGATGAAGGGGTTGGGGTGGGTTTGGGTTTTGTGATGAGTGGAGAGACCCAGGTGGATAGAAGGGAAGGGGGTGGCCCAAGGAAGAAAAGTGGGCCAGGAGAAGGTGCCAAGACTGGCGGGGTTGATGCCGAAATGGTGGAGGATAGGTTTGATGCGTAAGCTGAAGGGAGGGGATACGGTTTTAGTTCTATCAAAGAGGGTGGAGAAATTGGGGTATCTAATGAGGTTGTAAACAGGGTTTTGGGTGTTGGTGAGGGCTCTAAAAGCATAGGAAAGGCTAAGGTTTCTACACCTTAGCAGAAAGGGGGGTTTGTTGGCTTCAACGTGAAGGCTGGTGATGGGGAGGTCCTGTAGGCACCCAGACAAAGCCTGAGGGCTTCATTTTGGATGGCGTTGATGTGGTTGAGGTAAGAGTTGTGAGGGGCACAGTAGACAATATTGCCATAGTCGAGCTTGGCACGAATGGTGAGCCTGAAGATTTCGAGGAGAGCATGGGGTTTGCACCCTAATTGGTGTTGAAGAGGAGGCCGGGAATGTTGAGGGAGCTGTTGCATTTTTGGTTCAGGCTGGTGATGTGTTGCTTGTAGGAGAGCTTGGGGTCAAGGTTAACTACAGGAACTTAGTGTGGTCAACTTTAGGGATGTTATTGCCACCGAGCACAAAGTTCGGGTTGGGGTGGAGGTTGTTGAAATGACAGAATTGCATGCAAACTGTTTTGTCTTTGGAGAAGTGAAAACCGTTATAGTTGCACCAATCTTGCAGCCGGTTGAAGCTGTTAAAGCCTATTTTCGAGAAGAGGAAAGCTAGGGGAAGAGTGGAGACGTTAAGTTGTCCATGTAAAGGGCACGTTTGATGTTGGGGCCAAGGTTGTTGGCGATATTGTTAATGCTCAAGTTGAAGAGAGTGGGGGAGAGGATGCTGCCTTAGGGATGCCCCATTCTTGGAGGTAGAGGTTGGAGAGGGTGTGGCCAGTATGAACTTGGAACTGCCTGGGTTAGAGGAAGTTTTGAATAGAGATAGGGAGGCGGCCGCTGAGGCCCATGGTGAAGCTTATGGGTAATGCTGTATTTCCAAATAGTGTCAAAAGCTTTCTTGAGGTCCAAAAAGATGGCAATGAGGTGTTCCTTTTTTGCAAAGGATTCCCAGATAGTGGTGTCGAGCATAATTAACTGGTCCAGGGTATTACAACGTTTCCAGAAGCCGCTTGGGTGAGGGGAGAGGATTCTGTTGGTCTAAAGGAACCAGTTTAGTCTCTGGTTAATGATCCTTTCCATAATTTAACAGAGACAGCAGGTGAGGACGATGGGATGGTAACTGGAGGGGACAGTAGCTGGAGGGGGCGATACCTAGAGGGGTCGGTACTGTCCTTCCCCGGTTTGAGGATGGTGGCAATGATAGCTGTAAGAGGCCAGTCGCCTTCTTAAGGTTTCAATTGGGGGTGTGGTCTGTGGGGGTTTGAAGGAGTGAATAAGGAGAGGGTAATGGTCACTACCACAGGGATCAGCAGTGACCTTCCAGCTAAAATCAAGGAGGTTGGGGAAACAAATAGACAGGTCAATACAGGTGAGGAAGCCTGTGGCAGGGTGAAGGTAGGTCAGGTTAGTTATTGTTGAGCAAGAAGAGGCTGTGCTGTCGAAGAGTGTTTTCGACGAGCTTGCCTCTGAGGTTGGTGGTATCGGAGCCCCACAGGGGGTTGTGGGTGTTGTAGTCATCACAAAGGATGAAAGAGGAGGGGAGTTGAGAGATGAGGCTGTTAAAGCTGATTAGCTGAACATTGGCATGGGGGGGGGGGGAAATAGATATTGCAAAGAGTGAAGTTTTTGTGGAGGGAGATAGACATACAGATGGCCTGAAGGTCGGTGTTCACATGAATAGGGTTGAGTGGGATGTTGTGTCTAACGAGAATGGAGACGCCCCCACAGGCCCTTTCGGCATTCTCTTGGTGTTTATGGTAGCGAGCGAAGTTATATGGGAAATAATGGTCAGTGGTTTTCAAGAAGGTTTGTTGTAGGCAGAAGATGACTGGGTTGAAGGTGGTGGCCAATAGGTCAATTTCTTCCGAATTGGCCTTAAAATTCCTGATGTTCCATTGTATAATATTGTGAGTCTTATTGTAATTGTTTGTGTTGCACACAATAAGGAGGCCGGAGAAAATGGGGGAGGGGGGAGGGGGAAGGGGTATCTAGAGGAAGAACTGTTGGGTCTAGGTTGGCTTTTTTTTTGTTGATCTGTCCCTGTTTCTTTGGGAGTGGACATTTTTGAAAGTTGGACGAGAAGTGTGTTTGGTGGATTCGGTAATTGTACAATCCATGTTCTCTTCAGTGTCATACATGTGGGTTTGGATGGCGGGCTGTTTGTTGATTGGTTGTTTGATGGCTTGTTGTTTGTTGGCCAGGTTGGCTTGAGTTTGATGGCATTTGAGGTGTTAAGGTAGGGGACAGCGGGGTCTTAGAAAAAAAGGGTTGGGAGAGAAGTTTTGGTGGAGGTGGTTTGGGTAATGGGTGTGGTTGGCTTGTTGGCAATGGTGATGGGCTTAGGACTGGGTAAGAAGAGCCAGGTGAGGTTGGGTTGGACATGTGAGTCAGTTTTAGTTGTGTTATTGGGGGGGGGGGGGGAGATTGATTGGTGTTTGAGGAGACTGTGCTTGAGTAGGAAGGTTTGGTGTGGAGGAGCGAGGAATTGCTTCCTTGCCTCCAGGTAAGTGGTGCTGGGGTAAAGGATTTTCAATTTGGTTAACTGCTTTTCCTAAAGCCAGGTGGGGCAGTCTTTCAAGAAGGAGGGATGGTTGGCTGGGTGACTGCCATCGCAATTGGTGCAAAGTGGGGTGTTGGTGCAGTAGGTACTGTCATGGTTCGGGGCTCCGCAGTTGCCACAGAGCACTTGTCTGTGGCAGGAGTTTTTCTCATGGCCATACCTCTGGCACTTATGACAACGGAGGGGGTTGGGAATGTAGGGGACAACTGAGATTCTCAGATAGCCGGCAGTGATGTGGGAGGGGGTTGGTGTGGAAAAAGTCAGGAAGATAGTATTGGTGGGTGTTTCAGCACTGTCTCTCTTAAGGACAAGATGACAGGCTTTAGTAACGTGTTGGCTGGCAAGTTCCTCGATGAAGTCTTCATTGGTCAAGTAGGCAAGGACTCTCGTTCTGATGACGCCTTTGCTGGAGTTCAGGACACAGTGGGGGGTGACTGTTACATTGTTACCAGTATTAGCTAGGGTTTTGGTGGTGAGGAGGTTGGCTTGAGTGTCCTTGGTGCAGTGTACCAGGAGATCGCTGAATCTGAGGGTAAAAACCTTGGAGAGGGTACCGACAAGGCTGTGGAGCACCTTGTGTATGAGGAAGGGGAAATTCTTTTGAAACTGTCTGGTTTATTGGTGGCCTGAATGCTTAAAATTTTGAGGACTGGGATTGAGGAATGGTCAATGGAGGTAGCAGTTGGGTCACGGGGAGGGGAGAGATGCCCAAGGTCAAGGCAGAAGCATTTGGTAATGATAGAAAAAATACCAAGGGCTGGGAGACTCAAGGCAACTAGAAAAAAACTACTATATGAGAACCACTGTACAGGTATCAAAAAGGGCGTAAAGGCCTAGTCAGAACGGGAGGGAAAAAACAAAAAGAACAATCTCACCAAAAGCAGACACCCATCCATAGAGAAAAAATCCCAGAAAATGAAAATTTAGGTGGAAAAGTGCGAAGTAGAGTGTAATCCAAATGAAAAGTTTTAGGGGTGACCAATGGTTGGGTGGCTCTCAATGTCCATGAGAGCATTCGGATGAAGATGTTAAATGGTGAATACAAGTCACGTCCGGTTTATCCACTGTTGCAACCATAGTCAACAATGGCTTCTGCAAAGTATCTATCCAGAACACTGAGAGGAGATGTGATAGAGGTTTTTAAAATTCTGATAAGTTTTGAGAGAGTCAACACTCAAGTCTGGTTTGATTTTATGTAACTTTGTGGTAAGTACTCAAGATTGAATGTATGGAGGCATTAATTTTCAAGTTAAGAGGTGTGTCAGAAAATTATGGAATGCTCTTTAATTGTTCTGCAGTCTATCATTGACGCTTCCAAATGAGGATGGTAATTCTTATGCACCTGTCTATTGTATGATGCATCCTCTGACCCTGGGATATGTGAGTCAATGTTGCGCTAATTACAATGAAAGTTTGATGTAGGGGTAAGTCATTGTACATCAAATGTCAGTCATTCAAAGAATAATAGATGTGTCATTGTACGTCATTCTTTTAATTGTGTTAAAACTAGGGATGTGCATTTTCATTTATTTCAGTAAATGATTCATTTTTTGATCGTTTATCGTGTACATGATCGCGAAAATGTGATCACATGCCAAAAATTCAAAAAAAATCGCGGGAATTGGTTCTATCCCTACGATAAACACAACATAACCATTGCAGGCCTCCCAGTGACTCTTTTTTTAAATAAAGGTTGGAAAAGTTGAAATAAAGGTTTTTAAAGGTTTTGGATTTAATAAAAAGGTTTATAAAGGTTAACTCATGGAATAAATTTTCATACAATGAGCATATTCTGGGGCAAAAGGCAGTTGGTGGCGCCAAAAGTCCATAACTTACGTGAAGTTGGAAATTTTATTTTGGTCCTGCTACTTTTTAAATGTGTGTTGAGAACAGATATGCTATTAAATGATGTGTATACTTACCAATGAAGCTAAAACCGTGGCACTCGAATCATTTACCTTACTTAACTTTGAAAATAAAGGTTTTTAAAGGTTTTAAAGGTTATTTTGAAAGGAATAAAGGTTCAATTTGTCAATAAAGGTTTTTAAAGGTTTCAAAGATTTTTAAAGATTTACCGGGAGCCCTGCCATTGGGATTTCCAGCCTTAAAAATAAGTAATGTCACAAAACTTCAGTAGGGATCTATATTAAGTCTTCAAATTACCAGTAAGGCTGAAAAAAGTTGTCAAAAATAATAATCCATGGTTTTAAGGCACTTTAAAACGATGCAGAAATGAAATATTAGCAAGTAAATTGCTGTGTCTTGCAAGCATTTTGATGTTTTCAACACATATAGCTATGCTGTACAAGATTCAAAAGTGCGCCACTAGCTTGCACATACTGTATAAAAAAAATATTTCAATTCAGTATCATTCCCCACTGTACTGTATTTTATGCAACCCTTTTGGTAAAATGGCATTGATGCTTACAAACCATCATTGAAATCTCAGCAACTCCAAAACATTTTCATTCGTTTGTTTTGTAATCTTGTTTTCTTTTTTGCACAATTTATTTGACTCATCAGGTAATCTTTGTATTCATTTGTGGTGAAAATAACAATCTATGCTTTTTTGTCCGTGTATGTATTTCTGGGTCCATTTAACTGTAAATTTGGCAAATCAAAGTGAAAGATTTGTGCGAATTTAACTCACATTAAAAAGGATTAAATCCAAATCCGTAGTTGATCGTTCGTTACATTTGAATTGTAAGATCATTGATTCAAAGTTTTGTCTGTGGTGTGAATAAATAATGATTTATATTATAAACAGTATAATTTCTAAAAGACTATTTTAACATTCCAATTTTTTTTTTAAACCTCATGAATTTTTACTAATTCATCCACGAATTTAATAGAATTTTATCTATTTTTCGTAATCAATATCTATTTAAAGGTGTGTCACAAGGACAGTCATTGTCGGTCACTTTCACCAATATGTCAGTCAGAAAATCATTTTAAGGTGTGTCAAAAGCAGGCAATTGTCAGTCAAAAATACTACGCAGGGGTGCATTAATGAGTATGACACCACACCCACGAACATTGACGCACATATCCCAGGGATCAGTAGGTGCATCATACAATTGATAGGCCTAGGTGCATTATCTTGAAAGTGAAGGGGGCAGGGAAATGGCCTTTTATCAAAAAACTGGGGAGACGAGAGAAATATTTTCCCCAAAATGTACTGAACTTTTATAATTTTGCTGAAAAATGCCCCTCTCTCGGGAATTGCGAGCAGGTCTAGCTGTACCAATCAGTTCATGGGCGTTTGTACCATAATTTGAAGTGTAGGGGAGTTACAAGAAATTCGTTCTCTCGCCCTTAATTCTTCCCTCATTGTCTAACGTTAGTGGCGAGTTGTGGGAAACAGGTGAATACAGATCCGAACTAGAGCACAGGTGTTCCTAACGTTATGGCAACCTATATGCTTACTATATATATATAATGAAAGGTAGGACTCTTTCTAACGTGACTATCGAACCGTACAAAAAAATTCCTTTTTTTTGACCACTCGCGAATCTTAATTAAACTTTTTTACTCTACTCAAATTCGCTGGAGAATCCCTTCTTCGTGTATAAGCCACGGTATTTGTTAGTTTTTCTCCGATTAGATGTACAAACCATTAATTTTCTACCAAATGACCGTCAAGACAATCCATCCGTCCTACAATTTGCTGCAAACTATAAGAAACGTTGCGATGACGTAATTGCATCGCTGCTTCTTCATGTACGGTTCGATAGTCGCGTTAGAAAGAGTCCTACCTTTCTTTATATATATAGTAAGCATATAGGTTGCCATAACGTTAGGAACACCTGTGAACTAGAGTGGGCTGTGTTGGAAAGTAACTTGAAAAAATCGCGGAATTGGATTGTACTAAATTTACATTTAAGCTAAACGAGAGTAAACAATTCTCACTGAAAAGATGTACAAAACGTTTCTCGAATTATATGTAAAGGATACAGCATCAATATACGCATCTCTTTCTCCTTCTGCTTCATCTTCTTCAGAATTGTCAAGAGCCCCATTTTCTTAAAGCAGAAAGTTAAAGTGAATTCAGTTATCTTCTTCGGTATCCAAGTTCCAGCTTCTAGGTGGTCTGGTTGTCAAATTTAGTCTAGTCCGATCCGTGACTCACACATCATGCCCGTGTTTACTTACGTGGGTATATGGTTGGCCATGCGCGTCATAACGTCTCCTAGTGTTACGCCGAAGGAAAAAAAATCATTTCTTACGTCGTGACAATTCCATTTCATACGTCTAAAACGGGTCGCTAATTGGCTGTTTCATTTAGGCGTACGAATAAATAAAATTTTACGCGGTGAAAACTAGTTTTTATTCTAAATGAAACAGCCAATCAGCGACCCGTTTTAGACGTATGCAACGGTGTCTTAAGAAATTATTGTTATCACGTAAGAATTGATTTTTCTTAGACGTAAAATATGTCTGAAAATTAGTTTTGACGCGTAAAATTATGTCTATTCTTAAGCCTAAAGGAAACAAGCCAATTACCAACCCGTTTTAGACGTATGAAATGGAATTGTTACGACGTAAAAAATGATTGTTATGGCGTAAGAATTGATTTTTCTTCGGCGTAACGTTAGAAGACGTTATGACCCGCATGGCCAACCATATATGTACTGTACTGCACTGGCGTAGCCAGAGGGGGGGCCACGGGGGCCATGGCCCCAATCCCATATTTACACAAATTAAATTACACCTATATGCCTATGTATCGTACAGATGCGCATACATGAAATGCGAATCTCCCTGCATTCCCTGTAATGTAAATTCGTTGTATCCCTGTAAAACAAAACAAAAAATAATTGAAAATTTTAAATGAAATTTTGACGCAATTTTTAATTTGTCAAGAGCCGTGAACTTGCCAAGCCTGTTCTTACGCGATGACGATGGAAGATGGCGCCATTGTGCTACTGCTTTGCGATAACAAAGTACTACAAGTGCCCCATTATTTTGCTCAAAACTTTCCACAAATAGAAATCAATTTGTCCAAACTCTGAAGGCGGTAATTAAGTTCGGTTGAACTTGAATTTTGAAAATGTCACTTTTCGCATATGGTTTTTCAAAAAGGAAAAGGGAAAACACGGATGAAGGTAATGTATGCCCAGTCCAGTAAATATATTAATGATATGTATACATAAGTGACCATTTGTTGTTCTTCTATCGTTTTTAATATAGGATTAGTTCCACGAGTTTTATAAAGCTATTTGTTATCGTCGGTGTGGGTGAGGCAAACACACATTTTTTTATATATGTTCACAGTCCAAAAAAATAGGATGGCGGGAACAGAAAAAGACGGAAATTTTAGGGTTACTTCGTTTTCGACTTCGTAGTGAGGATTTACTTTTGAAGGACCACATAAAAACTTCCCATGCTAATGCAACCTACCTATCATCCTTGATTCAAAATGAACCTATTTGCGTTGCTGGTGACATGATTAGGGAAAGTGTTGTTGCTAACATCAAAAAAAGCACAGTTCTGGTCTATCATAGCTGATGAAACATTAAATCGCCAAAAAAGGGAACTACTGGCAATTGTTATAAGATATGTTTCACCTAGCGATTCTGGAGTTTGGAGATTGCATGAGGACACGGTAATGGTATTGGACTTGATTTCTGACATCAAATCTAATAATCCTGGTGAAATTGAGCATAATGAAACCAAGTTGAGTGGCAAAGCTATTGGTGAAACGTTGCTAAGAAAGATTTGTGAGCTCGGTTTGAATCTGTCTCTTTGTGTGGGACAAGGCTATGATGGGGCAGGAGCCATGGCCAGTGAACGGGTTGGTGCTTCAGCAACAATAAAAAAGGCAGCTCCATTGGCCTTTTATTTTCATTGCGCCATGCACTGCCTAAATTTGAGTGCTTCCGCAATGTTGTGCAAGAAATTTCATCGACTTTTCGAGCAAGTGCAAATAAAACGGATCTGTTGAAGAGCCTCATAGAAAGTGACTCTGGTATTTCCATGACCAAGAAGCACCTGATTACGTTGTGCGAAACACGTTCTGTGGAACGACACACAGCAGTTGTAACATTTATGCAACTTTTGAAATATACACTAGATGCCTTATCGGAAATCAAATGCTGGGCATCACCTTGCGACAGAAACAAAGCAGAAAGCCTTGAAAAATTGGTGTGCAACTCAGAATTTGCAGTTGCTTTAGTCATTTTGGAGAAACTGTCAGGATTGATGCTACCAGTTTCCTGAGTCTTACAAACAGTGGGGGGAGATTTATCCCAAGCGTTAGCCTTAGTAAACCATCTCTAGTCTGTTCTTAAAGAATTGCGAAGTGAAGGGAAGTTCCATGACCTGTATCAAAGGCAGAATCAGTCGCACAAGATGTGATAGAGGTGGAACTGCGAAAACCACGCATTGCAGCTAGAAGCTCATACCGACCAAATGCTCAAACATCGCACAACACCACCGAAGGCTATTACAGAGTCAACTTTTTTTATCCAGCCATAGACTCCATTATTGGAGACCTCAAGCACAGATTTGGACCACATCAACAACAGATTATGAAACTTAACTACCTTGTACCAAATTGTATGGAATTCGCCAAACAAGCTGACGGTGAGAGGCAGTGGAATGATTTAACTCCTGCTATTGAGGTGTATGCAAGTTTGATCAGAGATCCTTTCATGATTGTTAAGGGCGAATACATGTTATGGAGGAAGAAATGGGAAAATGTTCCTGTCAAGTCCCGACCATCTTCATCCGTCTGTGCCCTGGATCATTGCTCTGAAATGTTTCCTAACATATCACTGTTGCTCCAGTTGCTGGCAACTTTGCCAGTGACTTCTGCACAGGCCGAGAGAGTCTTTTCAAAAATGAAAAGAACCCTTACATGCCTTACAGCTATTCGATCAATAATGACGGAAGCCCGACTGGAGGCACTTATTCTATTACAAATTCATAGGGCCCATTGCCCAGACGTGGAATCAGTCATCAACAGATTTGCCATAACATCAGCGCGGCGGTTGAATCTAAACTTTTGATTTGGTAAGTTTGATTGTCAAATCTTACTTCCAACCTTTCGACTCCAAGTAAAAAGTAAGTACAAAGCCACCTCACTCAACCCCTCATTTTTCAATATTCTGGAGTCAAAAATATTGGCCAGGTGTGCAAGTGTGATCAATGATCTTCTGTTTCCTTTACAAATATCTTCTTTTGACATGTACCACCCCCCTTCCCCCATAAAAACTCGGGAGGCATCAACCCAAACTGCCCCTATATCGCTACGCAATAGAGTTTGAATAAATTGTACTTCGGCAAGTATGTGACGGGGGCAGGTGGCACAGTTCCCCCAATTTTTTTGGCAACCAAGAATTTGGGCAAAATGTACAGCAAAATTCTGGCAAAATTGTGAACAATAAAAAAAAAACAGCCTCAAATTTGCAAGTTTTTGGCCTGGGAAGTGCCATTTCCGGCAATCTATAGGCAGCATTTATTGGAAAAAATTCTCTGAACGCTACGCGCCAACCCATGGTGGCGCTCCGCTTAGATACTGTCACGGGTCAAAATTCATACCAATGAGTTAGCCCCCCCCAAACAAAAAACCTGCCTACGCCAATGCTGTACTGTTCGTATGTACATACACCGAGTTACAAAATGAGAGCAGGGACAGAAAGCGTGACGAGAGTCGAAACTCCTATAATAATAATACTAATAATAATAATAGGAACATTTATATAGCGCTTAATCCACACTGTGGAGTATGCTCAAAGCGCTTATACAATACAAATGATAATGTAAATAAACGATTAAATTAAATTATAATAAAAATCAAAAATACTTCTTAAACAAATATGTTTTGAGCTGAGATTTAAACGTATTCAAAAATGTAATGTCTTTCATGGATTTCGGAATATCATTCCATTTTCTGGCGGCTGCCACTGTGAAAGACCTGTAACCAAAAGATTTTAGTCTCCACTTTGGTATATCCAGCAATTGCTTGTCACTAGACCTGAGACACTCTTTTGGCTGATAGATGGACAGAAGCTCACAGAGGTATTCTGGTGCTGATCCGTCTATACACTGGTAGGCTAAACACAATATTTTATACTCGATTCTAGCTTCAACTGGTAGCCAGTGCAAAAGCTTTAACGCGGCTGTAATACTGTCACGTTTTAATGTTTTAGTGACAATACGTGCAGCTTTGTTTTGTATCCTCTGCAATCGTTTGATGTTCTCATATGACGCACCTACAAGCAGACTGTTGCAATAATCAAGACGTGCCAGGATTAATGACCTTGCCAATGCTGAAGCCGTCTCTTGAGTCAGAAGGTGTCTGATGCTGCCAATATTGTGCAAGTGGTAGTTGCAGATCCTGCAAAGCTCTGTGATATGCTTCTCCATGGTCAGTTCTGGTTGAAGAAAAACACCCAGATTTTTCACTGATTTAGAGAATGGGATTGAGGTGAGACAAACCGAGATATGACTGATGTCTGTGTTGAGCAGTCTGGACTTTGGTCCTACACTGTGAAGCATAACTTCTGTCTTGCACTCGCTAAGTTTGAGCATGTTGTTCGTCATCCAAGACTTTATGCTTGTTGTACATAGTTCAAGTTTGCTAAGTGCCACTATTCCACTTTCTGCTGGGTGAAAACTATCTATTAGCTGTGTATCATCGGCATAGAGGTGATGAAGAACGTCATGACTGTTTATAAGTCTATCAAGTGGCTTTGTGTATTAGGTGAATAACAGAGGACCTAAAACAGATCCTTGTGGTACACCACATGTTAGATTCATTGGATTAGACTGTGACACATTGAGGATAACAGACTGGTGTCCGTCTGATATATACGATGAAAGCCAAGAAAGTATTTTGTTACTGAACCCGTATTCATGAGCTAGTCGTTGTTTCAGAAGTTCGTGATCGATCGTGTCGAAAGCAGCAGAGAGGTCGAGGTATATACCTACAGTTTTACAAAATCGTGATACTTTTTTAAGTCGCCCACCCATGTTGGTTTCAAGTAAGGGCAGTAGAGAGTCAAGCATTTCAAAAAAAGAACATACCAAATAAATGTGTAAATTAGATATTCTAGAGAAATTGATGATTTAAAAAATTTGAACCTAAGATTTAGTTTTATCGTTACTTTTTGCTCACTTTTAGTTCAATAAACCAATAATTTTATAAGTCATTAATATAACAAATTTGATTTTGACGTTATCCATGGATTAAGTGCGAAAAAAAAGCAATGCACATAGTGCAGATACCTTTCGCGATACCGGTACGGTACAGTACGATGCCAATGTGTTTATTACTCATTGTTTCACGTCTGAACATGGCAGATTGAAAGGTTAAAGCATTTTAAAGGAATTACTGCCTAACCTTATCGAAGCCGTTATGCATTACGCCTAAGCCCTAGCCTAGTTGGTGAAGGTCCGTGGCCAACAGCATAGGCTTATTTAACGAATAACGTTAGTGATGGGCCGGCCCTAGCCACCTGTACACCCCTGGTTCCGTAGTAGCCTAATTGTAGTTTGCCTGTTTTTATTTTATAAAAGCTAGGCTGGGCGTACGCAGTCAGACATCCGTGATCCTAGAGATTTACAATGTAGTATTAGCTAAGGTGGATCTAGGTCTAGTTATTGAAGCCTAGTTTAGGCTCGGGATTATCGGGTAGTATGAAAAAGGTTGAAGAATTCAAATTGCCAACTTAACCTATTTAAATTCAGACTTAGCCGTTAGGCCTACAAAAGGGCTACATTCTTGTTAGTTATGGATTCAAATCATTTACCATCGTTTGGCCATAATTTCTTTCACTTTAACCCGTTTCTGTATGCTGACATTGTAGGATTGCTCTTGTTATCTGGTCTGCGGTCTCAAGAACGCCACCAGTAATGTCAAAAAGTGTATTGTGAGATTTGACTAATAGCTACATTCTTGCAAGACTACATGCAAGTTAAAACTTGATTAACATAAACAAGAATTTAGGCTATAATTTGCTTCAAATTAGCTGCCCAAACCTACTTAATTCGCCTGGTGATTTGTTGTGTATACTGCTTGAATTTAAACAAAACTTGGCAAAGAATTCATGGATACTGGAAATGAAAAAACCCATATTTGGATGTTTGTGAAGGGATCATTATTTATACCAAACACAAGGTGAAGGCAAATAACTCACACACTAGCTCTATGACACATGCAATCATTGTTACAGTTGGGCTCATTTTGTCAGGAAAAGCTATAACTCTTATTATCAATTTATGTGGTTCAACCTAATGAATTGGTAGTTTGTCATACCCATCTCAAACCTATTAACTTTGTGGTGTTGAAGGGAACACATTAAACAGTTAAATAATTCAATTGTGAATAGGGTAAAAAAAGAATAATTTGTAAATAATACAGGAAATATACATCAATTAACTTAAATAAATGGTACAGGTTACATTAAATGGTGTGTAAATTTAGATTTTAAAAACAGATCAAGACATTATTCTGCCAATAACTTCTAAAAATCATTTCTATAAATTTCATGTACATTTATGATAGAGGAATTGGGACTTTATTGTGGAGGTAACAAATTTACAAGCTTTGACATCACAACTTTGATTTTCTGCAATGATCACCTGTATAAACTTAATTTTAAGAACTGGTAATAAACTTTACAAACATTCCTGAGTTTCTTATGAGACATCTTTTGTGGATGAACATACTGCTATAAGTCCTCCACTTAACACTACAGCAGCTGAAATCAGTCAACTTTGTGAAGTGATGTTGATGTAGGTATAGATATACCACAGTATGTTATTATTTCACAATTATGAGTTTTTAAGAAAGAAACAAATTAACAAAATCTGAGGTTCTTCCTATGCAGTCTTACAACTATAGATCCCCATGGTTGTAGATTGTGGCCTATATTCAACTGAGTTAAGCCTAGTAAAAGACTGTGATTTTTCATGTCTGTTTACTACAAATAAAAGCCTGGTCTGCTGGTTTTGATGTTGAATTATTACTTGGGGTTTGTAATTTTTTTTGGTTAGGCAGACACAATTTTATATATAAAAAGGGTACACTAAAATCACCATGTCATATCCTCATAACCTGATAATAGTGCAGTACACTGCCAAAAAAATCATTATACATGTGCCTGGAGTCAGAAAACATTTGAGCAAGGTATTGTGTACTTCAAGATGATATATAGGTATTAAGCTCACTGATATCTGGTACAAAATTGATTTACATTGCAAAAAATATTCGTACTCTGAATTACAGCCAATGATTTTACACAATCATACAGCATAAAAGTTGGAATACTATTGCACTGTAATAATTTGTTCATTGAATACCAAAGCAAAGACAAATGAGAGCAGAACTAAAGATTGCCTATCAATGAGAAGAGAAATTACATGAAGCAAATTTTCAAGTAGAGCTTTTTTATCTTTCTAACTTGAGAGCTTAGAAACTTTTGCAAATAAATTGAAAGCAACTTTAATAAGTAATACACATATAATAAAAAATGCAGGCTGCAATACAACATATAGGTCTATTTCAAAGAGTTGAATGATTATTTTTGAAGTTGAACTTTAAGAATTTAGGGCTTGCAATTGTTGGTTAATAATGTTGAACAGAGAAATGTAAATGAAACTGAAAGCCTAATAGTTTATTAAAATAGAAATAAAAGTATTAAGTGAGCAATTTGATCTACTCTATCTGAACCTATCTAAACAAGTAGGCACTTAACTTACTTTATTTTATACACACCTATCAGCCAGTTGGTCAGTCTGTTTAGGCTTTGTTTGATGGGTGTTTTGTTGATAACCAACTATAAAACTAGTTAGACCTTTATAGAGGTCTCATACCCACCCCACCCTAGCTGACAATTGTAATGCTGCGTTTCAAGCATGGCCTTTTTATCATGACAGACATTTACAAGTCAATACCATGGTAATGTACATATGCCTAAGGTTATGCTACCAAATTGCAAGTGGTTTCACACAATGTAGGCCTAGGCCTTAGTTACGCTAACGTTACTGTAGCCTGGCTAGGCAACACTATGACCCATGATTACCGTGGCGACGCTTTTTGAAACCAAGCAATCGCTACATACATGTCTGAATAAAATATGATTTGATAATCAACTTATTCTTGTTCCAAAATCAAAGTAGAATTATTGCCCATATTTGTCAGCGTTTACGTCGGTCAGTTAAGGTTAAACTGACAGTGTACATACGTTAGCTAGCTTCAGACTGTTTAACAACAACTGGCACAATTAAAATAGCACCTTATTTTAGGTTTACCGAAATTGTTCAAGACAGCTACTAGTTTGAATCATTTATTCCTTAACAGAAAGGTTGTTTGCGTAGTATTTTTCTTAAAATATACTTATCAGTTAGGCCTAAGTTAGTGCGATACATGCCTGTCTACAATCTAACGCTGCGCTAAAGTTTTGTCGTTCTGCATGTACTGTAAAAAGAAAACGTTGTTTTTGTGTTCTTACTAGAAATAAATTGAACGTTAATCTTGGTTAGAAAGACAAGTTATGATTAAAACTAATATAAATATAATTAAGTTTTGAAAGTAAAGAATTTTTATTTTTATTTTTGGGGTTAAATTTGCAGTTTGCCTATTTTTTATTGACTCCAATTTTCAATGTATCGACATATCTACTGCCCTTACTTGGAAGCAATATTAATGGAAGAGAACTAAAAAGTATCACGCACTGAAGTATAGGAGTTTCGACTCTCGGCCTTCGGCCTATACGTAGTATAGGGCGAATGACGTCATGTCTACAACGTTAGCTAGCTTCAAACTGTTTAACAACTGGCACAACTAAAATAGCACATTATTTTAGGTCTACTAAAATTGTTCAAGACATCTACTAGTTTTAATAATTTATTCCTGATCAGAAAGGTTGTTCGCGTAGTATTTTTTAAAAAAATATACTTATCAGTTAGGCCTAAGTTAGTACGTGCGAAACGTGCCTGTCTACAATCTAACACTCCGCTAAAGTAATGTGGTCCTGCATGTACTGTAAAAAGAAATCGTTGTTTTTTGTGTTCTTGTTGGAAATAAAATTTACGTTTATCTTGGTTTGAAAGACAAGTTATGATTAAAACTCATATAAATATAATCAACTTTAGAAAGTAAAGAATTTCAATTTTTATTTTAGAGCTTAAATTTGCAGTTTGCCTATTTTCTATTGACTCCAATTTTCAATGTACCGACGTATCTACTGCCCTCACTTGGAATTAACATGGGTGAAGGACGAACCAAAAAGTATCACGCACTGAGGTATAGAAGTTTTGACTCTCGGCCTTCGGCTTATACGTAGTATAGGGCGAATGACGTCACGCTCTCTGGTATTGTCTTTTCGTAACTACTTTACTACGCTTGCGCCGTATAAATACGCAATTTGTTACTGTTCTATTGAAAAACAAAGTTGTTCCAAATTTCCAAACATCTCCTCTCATCATCTTTTGTGAAGTCAACAAGTAAACCTTTCATCATCGAAAATTGTTGATATTTAAAGCATGAAAAAACAACGTTAACCAAGGGAAAAAACGTAAGTAGAAAAGAAATAAAAGTATCAGAATAAAAAATAAAAAATATTGATTGAATTTGTGTAGTGTAAATCCTACTGTGAGGTATTGATATAAGAAGGTGGATAAACCAGGAGACAAGTAATGGAAGTCAAAAAAAGAATGTTAGAGACATCAAAAATAAATACATTGAAAATGAGATCAGCAAAGGTCAGGGTCACCGCACCAAGGTGGACATGTGGGCCAGCAAAGAAAGACTTCTCATTCAAGGAAAATGTGCCAAAAAAGAAAAAACACTTTGGTAAAAATGATTCATTCATAAATCTTTGGACCATTTTCTTTTGTGATCTGTGTTGAAAACAAACAAGTAAGATAATTGGCCAAACAAAGTAAATGGCAGGTAATTAAAGTGGACTTGAACCACCCACGAAAACTTTGTTCTTCTCCAGCAAACCTTTGCGTTTCTTTAGTTTTACAAAAAAATCTAAATACAACACGATACCCTCTGTTTCCTTTTCCTGACAATGAGTATTTTAGTCAAAAGCCCTGCCTTAAGTGATTTTATTTGTTAAAATAAATAATGAAAATATAATGAATACATCTGCGCACAAACTTCCTTGTTATAAAGCCGGACGAAAAGTTATTTTACAAACATTGTCTTCGAACATCTAAAAAACGTTAATGAAATTGAAGCTCAACTGTATCACAATGATACTTAAAAGAGTAGTAAAGGTGATAAACAAAGAAATATGGAATGGGAAGTTGCCAATTTTAAGTCCAGTTTTGCATACAATTTTTTTTTTTATGGTTTACAGTCGTTCAATTGTGTATTGTAAAAAAAAACAATTTATTCTTTGCAGTAATCCCATTCATTATACTCTAATATTGTACATCCTTTCTGTTTGGAGATTTCATTGACTCTGTCTACACACGTGTAAGTTAATAATGATTAATTCCCTCTAGAACAGAAGAAACCTGTTGAATTGTGAAATTGTCTCCCTGGATTCGCAGAAAGTATACTTCACCCCATCATAACACTTTTTTCAGAGAAAACAATATTTAAATCTTTCACACTGACAATACTTGTCTTACTATTTAAATGGCAATGTTCTTATTTTTGTTGGCTAAAAACAGTTCTTTCCTCGCAAAAGAGAGAGAAATCCATAAAACTTTCCCAATGGAATCCAAGGAAGTACATTTCAGGCCTCTCCATCAATAATTTATATAAATAAAAATATTTCCATCATTCATAAGATAATTAGAGAGATATCTCCTACTATGGTTGCATCTTCATTTTTGTTGTAAAATTTCCTCAAATGAAGGATAATTCCATTTTTGTGTAGGGAGGAGGAAGGTGGGGGGGGTCTTCTTTCTCCAAATTAACAGGAGAAAGAAGCTTCAGTCCCCCACTTTTTCAGAAGATTACAGTACTTAATTTGAAGTTTCAATTTAGGAAAAGGAAAAATGTTTCATAAAAATGTTTTTTGGCCATTTGCTACACCTTAAATTGAAGAAACTCCAATAATGCAAAAAACTGTAAAAAATTGCAAATTTACAATGTAAAAAAGAAAAGAAGACTAGTCACTCAGGAAAGAGAATGAACGTGAATGAATAACAGGGCTAGTGTTCTATGCTGCCACACAACAAAAATATTGTGCACTGTAGCGTGAACAAAGTGGTACTCCTTCAGTCCTTGGTGTCTTGTCATTTCCCTAGTGTAGAGTCAGCTGTAAGCAAATTTTTACACATCAGTACATATTTTCCATAATTGACTACAGATTTTTATGAAAATACGAAAAAGAAAATTGTTATATTTCAGGTATGTAAACATTTAAAATGTCGAACAATATGTGTAACATTTCTAATCATCTTTTTGGCAATTCAAATTCTTTTTTCTTATTTTCCCCTCTTCCTACACTTTAAGATTTGATCTACGCCATACCTTTTATTAATTTTATTCTTCACAGGATCCAGTACTTGACAGGCAGTACAAACCGAATTCCAGGTTGGAAAAACAATGAGGTAAGTTGCTTAATCATCAAAACTTTTATTGGACAATACCAAATAATTTCCTTCTCCATTTGAATCCATTCCTATCTTTATATTTGATAAAGACAATTATTACTTATTTCACAAAGCTGAAAGTCTTTCAGCTACTCAAAAAAATATTCCCCGGATAATTGTTAAAATAAAAACTGCCTGGTAAACATCTTTATTCTCTGACGACAGCTGACACTATGCTTTGGTTGACTGATGTCCAATCCTATCTTAAATGTGAAATGAGTACTAGCATTGCTGGGGGTTACCTTGCAATGCTTCCTTCCTCTTCCATTATAGAAAACAGGTACATGATTATAACAGACTTTTTGTCTCCTAAATGATATTTCATCAAATGGAAGTAAAGAAGTGATGTATTTTTATCTTTTTTTCTTTCATTTCAGAAAATCTAAGTCTACTAACAAATCTGAGGGAGCACTGCCAATTAAACTAAAACGTAAGTAAGCCAACATAAATTTGACTATGTTCGATGTCGTACAAACATCTGTCTGCAAATCAAAGTTAGTGAAGGCCCGCTAAAGAAGTAAAAAAACAAGGACAAAATAAGTGTTGCCGCAAAGCTTTGCAGAAACTGGGGGAAGCTAAACTTGGGTAGCTGTAAACTGTCTCAAAGAGAAAGAACAAGGAAAGAACTCCAGGGTTTAAAGAGTGGTGTGTATTCCACTATGATAGAAGCGGCACATAAATGTCATGTGCATTACGATGTCACCCGCAGACGAGTGAAGGGTAATGTGAAATAATATAAACGTAATGGACCTGAACCAATACTCACAGCTGCTGAAGAAAGTCACCTGTCCCACTGGATTATAACTATGGGCAAGAGAGGTTTCCCTATCAGCCCCTGGTCTACTACGTGATACGGTGCAAAAGAGGGTAAAAGCAGAAAAGCAAGATACCATTTTCAAATGAACACCCTCAAGATCATGGTATAATTTGTGTTTTTTTTGAAGAGACACCCAGAAATATAAAAAAAGCCACCAAAATGCTCAACCGATCACGGGCAAAAGTAACATCAGATGCAATTGACAATTGGTTTAAAGAGTGGAAAATATTTATATTAGATCTGAATCTTTGTGATAAGCCATATGGCATCTACAATTTTGACGAAGTAGGTTGTGGAATGAGTGGAAAGCCTCCACGTTTTGCACTAGGTGCTACTAATTCGAAAGAGGCCCTACCACAACTTTCGGCAGGAGAAGGGAGGAAACAAGTAACAGTCGGTGTATGTGTGAATGCTTCCGGTCATACACTTCCCCCTTACATCCTCTTAAAAGGAGCTGGACTATCTCCATCTTGGGATCCAGCTGCTGGAGCACCACTCAACAGCTTTTGCTACTTCACTGCAAAAGGGTGGATGACCCGAACTGCTTTCATCTATTGGTTTAAAGAGATTTTTTTGAAGCACATTGGTTCCCAAAGGCTAATTGCTCTGTTGCTAGATTCACATGAAGGACATATTGATTTTGATTTGTTTCAACTAGCTCAGGAAAATGACATTTATATCTTCCCAGTATTGCCAAATGCCACACATTTCCTTCATCCTCTTGATGTTGGAGCCTTTGCCCCCTTGAAGAAGCAATGGTGGGAAAACTTACGTGAATGGACCAGGAAACATCCTGAAATGAACATCTGACAAAGAAATATCGGCAGAATCCTTGGCGAGGTATGGGAGACAATCAAACATCCAAGCATGATAAGAAAATCTTTCAAATCTGCATGAATTTTTCCCATTTCCAAAGCAGCTGTTCCAAAGGACAAAACAGCCCCTCATTAACATTCATACAAAAGCACAGTCAGGAGAGGAAAACATTAAGCCTTTGTCTTCTGAGTCTGTAAATCCACTTATCCCCAAACCAACAACTCCACAACTTGTTACTAGATACAAGCTGTCCGGTTTTGCACAAAATGCACTAATACAAAAAAAAAAGAAAAAAGAAATGAATTTTATTAGACAAATTAAATACCTTACAAAAACAGTACATAATTCAACATCATTATTTAAAGGTATAACATGATTATTTAGATTGTCAAATGGTAGTAGTATTGCTAGCCATATTGATAGTATATAGAATGATAATGGTTACTGTGTAAGCCTTGTTCTAAATATATAGTTCTAATGCATTACAGCACAATATTATTGGTTAAGTCAAATTTGAAATCTTGAGTTACTTTAAAGAGATTCCAATTGACATAATTTCATTTTTCCCGCTGGATATAATTATCCAGTCTTTGTTTAATGATGTCACATGCTTATAATTAACAAATCAAAATTTGCCCTTTTAGTTTGAGAGTGGATCACAAATCAAAGGGAAAAATTGTTATACACATTCAATTTTTGTGAGTGTGATTGTAATTGATAATCGCACATGATTTTAAGGGAGATATACAATCAACAAATATACTTTTTTCTTTAAATATAAGCATTACATTACCTTACCATACCTTACTTTACCTTACATGCTACCCCTAGATGGCACGTTGATCCATTGCAAGGAATTTTAGTTAACCAGCTCTTTGGACTAGTTAAGAAAAGAAGTTTGAGTTTACATTTTTTTTTTGGGGGGGCTTTTATTTGTTGGGTCAAATGTAATGTAAAATAAAATGTAGTCATAATTGGTTGAAGTAGTCCAATGGGCAAGTTCAATCAAAGTGGCATTTTCAAACCCTAGACTTTTACCAACTGAGCCATTGCATTCTCATTTTTCTAATAAATTATTTACTGTTTTCTTTTATATTGTGATTATTTGACCAGTTAGAAATGCAGTTGTTGGAAATTTTGAAAGAAATGTTTACTTTTTTCAATATAAATATTGGATGGAAAGACAATTTTTCTTCTCTTTTTTAGAGCAAAATAAATATGTAACAGTGCAGATGACACATGCGGTGATAAAATGATATCATAAATATAAAATTGCACCGCCTGAACACAATATTCAGCTGATTTTAGCACCAGAATTCGAAAATATTATGATGAGGATGCAGTTTTAGTGTGGATGCCACAGAAAGAACAAATTAATCCAAATATTCTCAGTGACTTAAATTCTCAGGGAATTGTTATCAAAGATTTGGTAGATCCTGTTCCAGTTATAATTGGACATGTACCAAGAACATTAGCAAAGGTTTTTCGGCACCTTATGGATCAAACCATTACCATACATTGTTTTGCAACTGAATGTCCATGCCAGTTTCCCTCCATGGCCAAAACCACACAACAAAGGAGGTGGTGTAGTAATTCCTTGTACTTACAGTTTACAGTGTCCACAGAAAGATATTGGGAGGTTGTCTGGAAATTGACTAATGTTTTGTGAAGATTTACTGGTGGCTCTGCTATCAAGATTGTTTTGAATTAACACTTTATTTAGAAAATTCCTAATTTGTGAAAATAGAAGTTCATACTGTATATTCAAATCTTGATAAGAGCACTGTTCAATAACATTTAATGCCTTTTTTAAGTGGTCAGTTATTCATGAATAATAAAATTGATTTAAAAAATAAATATTGTTTGTGTTTTCAAGCAATAAAATAACCTTATTTACCCATTTTTTCAGAGTACTGAACCACTTTTTACTATTTTTCATCAGTTTTAAACAAATGATTACTTATATTAATACTTGAAGAAAATTAAACTGACATATATAGATATTTTTTTCAATTAGGAACCTCTTTTTAAGTCAAATGAAAATAGAAAAGCTTACCGAAAATCTTAGAATGACTACTCAAAGTTCAATTTTGTGATACAATTACTGAATTACATCCCTGAAATACAAGCTCAGAAAATGTATCAAGGAAATATATTCCAAATTGGTTATTAAAAAAACCTTTCCTTTTTAAAATGCTTATTTTGTTGTAACTTGACCAACCAATAATGTAGGAAATCAATTTTAAAGGATGAATCCTGGTACTGCTTTCTGACATTTTTGGGGGGCTACATGATCTCACCGAGTGTCCTTACAGCACTGTGCACAAGATTTGTAGGGGTAAATGTAACTTAATTTCCAGAATTGTGATCCTAAATTTTTCGGGATCGAGTTCTAGATCTTGATCTACATTTTCCCGATTTTTTAGAAATTTGTCCTAAAAATTTCCAAATTTGTGATAAGTAGACCAGGGTGTTTCGAATCGATCAACGGTTCTCTCAGGGTGAGGGGGGGAAGGGCGTAGTGGGTCACGTTTCACTGAGGGGGCAAGGGAATTTTGACGCCATCTCCGAAAAAAAGCCCTGGAAAAAAGCTCATCAGAGTAAAACGTTGAGCACATTAGGAAATGCTTAAAATCAGTGTTTTGGATCTATGAACAGTCAAAGCCGTGGAAGGAGTCTAGGGGGAAAGGGGCAAAGCTTTAATAAAATTTCCCGAAAATTGATGAAAATATTGAAGAAAATTTTCGAAAAAATGAAGGTAATTTCCCCCCCCCAAAAAAAAAAAAAATTCCCAAAAATTGAAAAAAAAATCTCAAATAGTGAAGAAAATATCCCAAATGTGAAGGAAATTTTACAAAAATGGAAGCCAATTTTACAAAAAAAAGGAAATTTCATAAAAACAAAGGAAATTTCCCCTAAAAGGAAGAAAACTTTGAAGAAAATTTCCGCAAAATGAAGAAATTTTTCAAAAAATGGAGAAACTTTTTTAAATATTGTAGAAAATTACACAAAAATGGAAGCCAATTTCACGAAAACGAAGGAAATTTCACGAAAAATGAAAAACTTGAGCTTTTAAGACAATTCCGCCAATTAAAGGAAATTTTCTTAAAAATCTAGGAAAACTGCCCAAAAAATTAAAAAAAAATCCCGAAAATTTCTTCAAAATGTAGAATTTTCCCTAAAATTGAAGAAACTTTTTCAAATATTGAAGAAAATTTCGCAAAAATAAAGGAAACTTCCCAAAAATGGAAGAAATTTTTCCCCAAATGAAGGAAATTTCCCAAAGTATGAAGAAAACTTCCTAAATATTGAAAAAAATATCCCGAAAATGAAAGAATTGTTTATGGAAATGGAAGCAAATTTCACGAAAACGAAGAAAAATTTCCGAAAATTGGAAGAGGTTTCCCAGAAATTGAAGGAGATTTCCCTGAAATTGCAGTTTTCCGACGAAAATAAATTTGTAACACGTTCATTATTCAGGGGCTTAAAATTGTGTCAACTCTAGGCATGCTATCGGGGGCGAAGGTCGCGAAGCTCTGATGGGAAACCCAGGGTTTTGCAGTAAGCCCTACGTTTATGGTTTTAATAGCTGCATGTACAGATGTAGGGGCGCGCGAAACACCAGGAATCCCTGCATTTCTCGTGATGTTCAGAGCAGAAAATTGCTTAATATCGTATCAAATCCAGGGTTGACGTTCTAGGCGCCGAGCCCGTCGCCGAGAAGGCAAAGCCCGAGAAAGCTAGTAGCGTTTATTGGCATGATTTTGGTAGCAGAAAATTGCTCAAAATCGTGTCACTTCCGAACTAATGTTTATTTTTGAACCAATGTTCAAATGCAGAATCCCATTGACTTCAATATGTGTCTTTAGTCGGGGTCTAGAAAAGTTTTTCATGTTTCTGACAGTTATGTATACTAAAGCTTTGACAAAAAATATTTACAACGGTGAGAATATTAAAAGTATATAAGAATATATTTTTTTTGCACCCTTGTAACCATTTGGCGCTCTCTCGAAAAGCTTATACCAGCTGTATTCAATCAAATTGTTTGCCCTTCATGGCAGGAGCAGATATCAAATAGTGCCGACGGGCTATCGCCATGCATGCATCGGTTTCTGCCCGAGGGCGAAATCCAGGGGCCCGCTCGGGTGCCAATGGAGGAAAAATGGCTGAAAATTTGGTCTTTTCTGTGGAAAATTCATGCGCTTTTGAACTACACAAACGAAATATTACTTGTTTAAAAGTATAAGAAGAAGTTATTAATCAATACGTAAAGGGCCCACAATTTGTTGTCAGGACAATTTTGGCGCCCCTCAGAAAGCTTTGCTAGCGGGGAGGGAGGGCAGGGACCTATTTCCCCCTGCCGCCACGCCATTGGGTTGCAGTATTCGCCCTTCTTAATTATATATGCTGCAAATATTTTCCGCCGCTAATGAATGCGCCAATTATTAGTGTTGTTAAAGGATTAATTTGGTGGTCAAGCAAGCTTATCTACGGAAGCATAAAAGGGACATGTAAGAAATTTCTTTAAAAGCAATTAGAAAATATAAAAATCATTTCATGGCCACGAGAAAGTATATCGTGACCACGAGATACTATCTCGTTCCCACGACATACTATTTCGTGGCCACGAGATAGTATGTCGTAGGAACGAGATAGTATCTCTTGACCACGATAGTATGTCGTGCGAACGAGACTCTTAGGTCAAAAAACAACGGTCAAAGGTCACAGAGCTAATGACCTTTTTCACCATTTCCCGCTATAGTTATGGAATGCTATGTGTGACGTGAGCATTAATGATGTCATACAGTAGGGTACGATCAATGTGTACAATTTCAGAAGTTATTTCAGTGATTAGGGTCAAGAATAAGAGGTCAGAGGTCAAATATGTGATTTTAGGGGTAATTATGTACTATACATTTTTGCGGCATTTTAAACTCAAAGAATACAAGACCTATACCAACCGTATGTTGTACCATGACACCTTGGTACATGAATGTTTCCCGTAGATTCTGAGGTCAAAATGTCACTAAGCTATTGACTTTTTGTTCACCATTTTCCCTATAGTTATAAAATGGTAAGTGTGACGTGAGCATGAATAGTGTCATACAGTAGGGTACAATAAATGCGAAAAAAATCAGAAGTTATTTCAGAGATTAAGGTCAAGAGTTAAAGGTCAGAGGTCAAATATGTGATTTTAGGGAGTAATTATGTACTATACATTTTTGCGGCATTTTAAACTAAAAAGTACAAGACCTACACCAACCCTATGTTGTACCATGATACCTTGGTAAATGAATTTGTGTCCCCGTAGACTGTGGGGTCAAAAATTCAAAGATCTGTTTGTACTCCCATGGGCAGTGCAATCCATCAACATGCATAAAGAAAGATGGCCAAGCCTGTCTCAAAATCTGCTTTTACTTGAACTTGCATGGGCTGTGCAATCCAACAAAAGTCACAGAGCTATAGTGACCGTTAGCTATTTCCCCCACTATGCTGTATGTACGTCCAAGAGCTTTTCCATCAAATTGATTTAACTTTTTTACTATTTACATCATTTTTATTCTACTTTCTTCAGGTGGTAAATTATAATTACCCTTTCTAAATACGCTTTTATAACACGTCCACCCTCTTTAAAGTCACAACATGAAATGACAAACATTGACGAAAGCGCGCAGTTTTTTCTATTCGAAGTCAGAACCAGAATAGAAATGAACAATGGGCAAACCGGGTATTCCCCTAACCGCACGCTCTGATTAGTCAACTTTCCTACAGCGCGTATTTCTGACGCGAATTTTATATATACATATATATATATATATATATATCTGTAACGATGCGATATGAAACGCGTGAAAGGCAAAAACGTGGTGATAAACTTTGACGAATTTAATAAATTTTATCGTTATCGTATATAGTATTTTTCGTAGTCGAAGATAATATTTTTCGCTGTCGTAGATAAAAAAATTCGTAGTTGCAGATAATAGTTTTCGTAGTCACAGCTATTATTTTTTGCTGTCGTAGATAATATTTTTTTTAGTCGAAATATAATATTTTTCACTGTCGTAGATAATATTTTCGTAGTCGCAGATAATATTGAAGGTGGGGCGCTGTTCAAGATCGTATGAAATCTACAATATCTTATGCTGACTAGATCGAGTCCAGCAATGGCAGTGACTGGAAGAAAACTAGGTTACAGCTCAAATATCTTGTGAATATTGGTTATACTAGAGGTGAAATGGCTCTTATTTTTGGTGTGAGTAAACGTACCATTGTAAATTATCTCCGCTCGTATCATTTAAAAGGAGAAGATTTGTGTGTGTGTGTGTAGGGAGGGGGGGGGGGGGCTTATGGGGATTGGGAAGCTTAAATAGATATGATATATAGTTTGCAATAGACGACACATGCAACTCAACTCATAGGACATCACTCATTAGACCATATGGAATCAAATGAGTTTCCTTTTGTATGGGGGACACTCAAACTTGAAATCATAGAGAAATTACCATTATGGAAACAAATGTTTATTTATTTATTTATTTTTGAATCCAGGAAATCCTTTAGAAATGAAGAGTTCGTGAATTAAACATTAAGGCAAGAATGGGCAAATTTGTTGGGACCCTCTTATTGGCAAGTATATTTATTCCAAAGAAATTACTGTTTTTATACTAGATATAACTTCAAACTAATTTACAAGATAAACTTGCTTGACCACCAAATTAATTTACATTAAATATTGTACACTGTATAGCATATTCTATACCATTGCAATATGTTCCCATGCATGATTTTCTCAAAATTCAAAATTATGCGAGCAGACCAAATACTGTAGGGCACAGGCAACAAATGTTTCCATCTATACCTTATAATTTGGGGGTGCAGGAATAATTTCAGATAGAAATATTAAATATCTTGTGAAAATAATCATTTTTTCTTTTTATTTCATAAGTAAATTTGATACAATCTAAAACAAGATAAGTGCTTCTTAATTTAATTCCATGTATTTCCTCCAAATATAAAAGACCCTGCAATTTGCAAACTCTCTGAAACTCTGCAGTTGGATTAAAAGTTACAAAAGAGACAAAGTCAAATAAATCCTTAATTTATATGATAGAGAATAAAATTCCTAACAAAATATCAGAAACGGTAAGTTTATATGTTACTCCTATCTCAAGTTATTCTTGTTTAAAGTCATCACACGCGAGGCTGCCATTTTGCTCAGCCCTGTTTTGAAGTCTTGTGTATTGTGACCTTTTTGGCTCAGCAAGGTAAAAAAACTTTCCCCATTTGTACAACATTTTATGAAATTTTGTCACAGAAAAATGCCTATGCAAATTTACATATACATATTTTAAGTATCATGTTTGGCAATGAAGTGTGTACCCAAATATGTCCTTACCCTTACATAAACAAATTTGTTTCCATAGAGTAGAAAATTTTAGATGGATTTTATAGGAAAATATTAATATTTTTTTACAAGATGGGGGGCTTACATCACTTCCTGCTTGTTTTGAAAACAAAACGACTGCTCCCATGGAAGGGGATTTAAATACTTGAAAAATTAATGAAAATATGTTTGGATTACCGAGGAAGTATACAATTTTGCCAGATGATTTGTAATTTTAGTTCTTTCCAGTGAAGTGCAGTTTTTGTCTGACTTTCTGTCGTCTTTTAATAGCCCTTACTAATCTCTTACCACTGGAATTCTGACTCCACCCACGAAATGAAATATAAAGAAGATCAGTTTTGGAAATCTATCTCATTCTAGAAAGCCCCTCTCATTCTCGTCACTGGGACTAAGCTTCAATCAGAAATGTGATTAGACTTGGAAAATGGTTGTCAATGTCAAACACATTGATTAAATCGTCTCGCCAATTTCTCGTACTGGCAGCCAGGAGCATACTGACCGGGTTAGGGGATGAGAAGATAATGTTTATTGTCAGGAAAATGTCCTAGTAATTGCCGGTGAATTCCATACTCTACCTGCATCGGGAAGTGAGTGAGGGTTTCCTTACAAAAAAATGAATGAGCAATTTTTTGACTAATTATTACTATGAAAAATTTATTCACGCCTAATTTTTTTTAAATGGTCAGTAATCTTAAACAAAAAATATGTGGGTTTTTAAAGCATATTATCCCTCTAAAATGCCTAACTTTGCAGAGCTTCCAGTGCATTTACCTCTGGCCCTGGACTCCACCAAGGTAATCTGGCCCATAAGCCCTAAGCCAAAGGGGTTTGGGTATACAACTACAACTTACAGTTTTGCTGACCTTATATAGGCCTACATCACATAGAATAATATGAAGGTAAATTCGCAATGATACAATTTTGACCAATATTGCTAAGAAAAATCAATCAACAAGTTCCCCTCCCCCCCCAAAAAAAAAAATTAATAATAATAATAATTATAATAATGATAAAAATTATTATTGGTCAGTTAGGACATTAATATGAACTTATGTGGACTTTTAGAGCAACTTATACCTCAATATGTCTAAAATTGCAGAGCTTTTAGAGTGTAGCTAGTCACATATTTTTACAGTTTGTAATTTACAGTCATGTATTGTTACGCTGTGGCTACAAGGAATTGGGCCTATGTAAAAATTGCCGTTTTTATTGACCTGGTCTCGCAAAAGTGGCCTATTTTTCACATTTTTTGTCATCTTTTTCATCTTTTCAACTTATACCTCAAAATGTCTAAAGTTGCAAAGCTTCTGGACTGAAGTTAGTCACATATTTTTACAGTTTGTAATTTACAATTAGGCCTATGTAAAAATTACCATTTTTATTGACCTGGTCTCGCAAAAATGGCCTATTTTTCACATTTTTGTCATCTTTTCTTTTTTCAACTTTATTACACAAAAGATATTGATTTATAATATATATATAATATTTTCTTAGCTTTCATTTAAGCCTAATGTGTAATGAAAGAGGTTGAAAAGAAAGTTCTCAAAAATGTTTATAACAAAAGGTTCCGAAAATCGAGATCTTGTCGACCAATCACTAAGCCGGTCTTCACATTGACGCGGCTGTTCACACAAAGCTTCGCCTTGCTCCTATATACCTTTTCATATCGAAATTGGTTATTTTCGGAAATCTCATTTAAATAATGTCACATGGCCGAAATTCACGTGACCATAATGAACCAATCAAATTCCGGGGAATCCTGATTGTCTGCACAATTTACTAGCGTATGGGGTCAAGTCCATTATAAATACAATTTCACACAATAATCAACAGTATATAGGGGCCTACATACACACAATAAAGCACTTCACTGAGACTTAAATGGTAGCGTAATTTGGTTAGGAAATTCCATACCAAACAGAAAACTTCGTATAAACTGTATCCTCTCTATTCACACAATTTTTCCGATATGCAAAACTAGTTGTCTCATTCATAGATAACAAGGGAGTTGCTGCCGAAAGTTGTCGATACTATTTTTACATTTTGAGAAGAGAGGTCAACGGCACAATTTCATACCATTAGGCTCTCCGCACTCAACATCAACGTTTTCAAATTTGAACGACTTTTGCCAATTTCCGTCCTATTTTTGTGTTTCAAATGTGCACAAATATTTTTAATGTTTCGTAAATGTTGAGGCAATGTGAATCCCAACGAACATACAATGTTCCGTTCATAAAAACAACATTGTAACGTGCACACTAGGCATAGGGCCTACATCTACATGCATTGAACGTAGCGTTAGTCTTATAAACGTACCTGAGGCCAAGTTTTAACTTGAAATCTTACCTGGTTATCGTGTATTCCTTAATTGAGAATCTGAATGGAAGACAGTACGACAACAACAAAACATCCCTATAAGAAAAGAATTATCCAGGCAGAGCAATTGAAAACTTGAAGCAAATTTAGATACTGTACGTGTGCATACAACACAAAGTTTATACATTTACGTACGTCGTACATGTAATGTTGTACTATTATGCACGTGCGTACAAGTTTATGAAGGTAATACGCGCGCGTATTGTTGTTGTTTACAATTTTCGGTTTGAAAAGGTCTATAGACCTTTTCAAACCTAGTTTAGCCGAACGTGAAACGCCAGGGTTCTTTAACCAATAAAATGCAAGGGATTTTTCGCATTTACTAACCAACCAATCAGCTGCAGAAAGGAAAAAACAACAATTTGCGCGCGTATTACCTTCATTAGCTTGTACGTACGTACATAATAGTACAATATTACATGCACGACGTACGTTTATGTGAAATGTATAAGCTTTGTGTTGTATGTACACGTAAAGTATCTAAATTTGCGTCAAAGTTACAACTGCTCTGCCTGGATAATTCTTTTCTTATGGGGATGTTTTTTGGTTGTCATATTCCAAGAGAATCCGTACTGTTTTCCATTCAGACTGTCTCAATTAAGGAATACGCGATAACCAGGTAAGATTTCAACTTAAAACTTGGCCTCAGGTACGTTTATAACACTAACGTTACGTTCAATGCACGTAGTTGTTAAGGCCGTAAGACACCGAACGCGACGCGGCGAGCGATTTTTTAAACAACATTGAACAAAACAAAGGAAAAGAA
The DNA here is from genome assembly GCA_020152595.1 of Chiridota heheva. Taxonomy (NCBI): domain Eukaryota; kingdom Metazoa; phylum Echinodermata; class Holothuroidea; order Apodida; family Chiridotidae; genus Chiridota; species Chiridota heheva. The sequence continues at coordinate 1,072,501 of JAIGNY010003617.1, forward strand.
ACATTTTGATCTCTTCTTGTCAGAGAAGCATCGTCATCGCATCGCTATTCAGATGATAACTACAAATTGATTGAAAGGGCCTTTCTACGCCCATTAAAGCAAAATTCGCGTCGCGACCGAAAATCGCGCCCCACTAAAGCGAATTTCTCCACAGTTTGAACAAAAAAGCATTTCTAACAAATTTTCCAGTATCATTAGAAAGCCTCAATTGTAAACTTTATCGTGTGTAAGCAAAAAGTCAAAGCATTTTAAAATATTTGTTTCCTGTATGATTATCTAAAAAATCGCTCGCCGCGTCGCGTTCAGTGTGTTACGGCCTTAAGTCAGATAAACATAGTATACGCTGTAGCCATTACATGACTGCGAATACTGGGTCAGACATCAGCCAATGCATATAACGGTGGAAACCGCTACATTGACTCATCATAGTCGCGTCGCAGAATATTTGCGACCCACTCCTGTTTTGCGAGCATTTTGCAAGAAATTTGTACTTTTTTACCTCATTCATTTCAACCTGCAAAAGTTAAGCTAAATAACTAAAAAAGCTTCTAGTATGTAACTCTTAATCTTAAAAAAACTTGGACACATAAAAATACATTCAATACCTATGAACTAAAACCCGTAAAAATTTCAGGATTACAGACATATTTCAATTACTAACAAGATTAAAAGCAATAACAGGAGAACTTAACTATATATTTTTATGTGCCGTAAGTACAGTAATTGCAGTGTGACAGGTGACGTAAATAGACGGTGTAGTCGCGATTTTAGGACTGAGGCGATTTCCACGTTAAAACAGATAGGACGGAGTTTTACTCTGTATTGCATGTAATACGTAGCATGAAGGGCATACATAGGGAGATGTTATCTCACTACGTAGTTGTAGGCCCTATGCCTAGTGTGCACATTAAAATAGTTTTTTTTTTTGATGAACAGAACATTGTATGTTCGTTGGGGTTCACATTCCGTCAACATTTGCGAAACATTAAAAATATTTGTGCACATTTGAAACAAAAATTGAACAGAAATTGGCAAAAATCGTTCAAATTTGAAAACGTTGATGTTGAGTGCGGAGAGCCTAATGGTATGAAATTGTGCCGTTGACCTCACTGCACAAAATGTAAAAATAGTATCGACAACTTTCGGCAGCAACTCCCTTGTTATCTAAGAATGAGACAACTCGTTTTGGTTTTCGGAAAAATTGTGTGAATGGAGAGGATACAGTTTATACAAAGTTTTCTGTTTGGTATGGAATTTCCTAACCAAATTACGCTACCATTTAAGTCCCAGTGAAGTGCTTATTTGTGTATGTAGGCCCCTATATACTGTTGGATATTCTGTGAAATTGTATTTTTAATGGGCTTGACCCCATACGCTAGTAAATTGTGCAGACGATCAGGATTCCCCGGAATTTGATTGGTCCATTATAGTCACGTGAATTTCGGCCATGTAACATCATTTAAATGAGATTTCCGGAAATTACCAATTCCGATATGAATAGGTCTATATAAAATTCGCATCAGAAATACACACTGTAGGAAAATTAACCAATCACAGCGCGCGGTTAGGGTAATGCCCGAAATACATTATATTAATGGATACTTCGGAGCTACCGTATTTTCCAGTGTTGTTGATGTTGCTACACCAGAAAGCGCGTCACTGAGGCCCGAAGATCGAGAGTCGCTACAGTCCAGAAAGAGTTGAACACACGTGACGGGGTCATTCGCCTGCGTATTCGGTTATGATAGTACAAATGCTATCACGAAACGCTTAATACGACCCGACGAGACCGACGTACGGACAGACATCATCGACAAAACTGCACGGCCTTTGATAACCACACTGGTGTCTACCCACCCCAGTCTTACAAAATCGTGATACAGTAGGTAGATTACAGTTTACCTTTTTAAGTCACCCACCTAGGTTGGTTACCGGTGAGGGCAGTAAAGAGTCAAGCATTTCAGAAATAGAACATGCCAAAGAAATGTGTCAATTAGATATTCTAGGAAAATGTTTATACCCGATTTAATCTTAACGTTACTTTTTGTGCACTTTTAGTTCAATAAACCAATAATTTTATATGTCATTAATATAACAACTTTAATTTTGACGTCATCCATGGATCAAGTGCGAATTTTTTTGACAAACCATGCACATAGTGCAGATACTTTTCGCGATACCGGTACGGTACGATGCCAATGCGTTTATTATTCATTGTTTTACGTCTGAATATGGCAGATTGAAAAATTAAAGCATTTGCAAGGAATTACTGCCCAACCTTATCGAAGTCGTTATGCATTACGCATTGGTCCTAGCCTAGTTGGTGAAGGTCGGCCAACACCGTAGGCCTATTTAACGAATAACGTTAGCGATGGGCCGGCCCTAGCCACCTGTACACCCCGGTTCCGTAGTTATTGCTGTCGGCCTGTTTTAATTTTATGAAGGCTAAGCGTACGCAGTCAGACATCTGTAATCCTATAGATTTACAATGTAATATCAACTAAGGTGGATTTAGACCCAGTAATTGAGTCTAGTTTAGGATCGGATTTATCGGGTAGTATGAAAAAGGCTGAATAATTCAAGTTACTAACTTAATCTATTCAAATTCAGACCTAGCCGTTGGGCCTACAAAAAGGCTACATTTTTGTTAGTTATGGATTCGAATCATTTACCATCGTTTGGCCGTACTTTCTTTCACTTTGGCCCGTTTCTGTATGCTGACATTGTAGGATTGCTGTTGTTTACTGGTCTGCGGCCTCACGAACGCCACCAGTTATGTCAAAAAGTGTATTGTTGGATATGACTAATAGCTACATTCTTGCAAGACTACATGCATGTTAGAACTTGACTAACATTAACAAAAATTTAGGCTATAACTTCCTTCAAATTAGCTGCCCAAACATACTTAATCAGCCTGATAATTTGTTGTGTATACTGCTTGAATTTAAACAAAACTTGGCAAAGAATTCATGGATACTGGAAATGAATAACCCATATTTGTAAAGGAAACATTATTTATGCCAAACATAAGGTGAAGGCAAATAACTCACACACAGTTAGACTCATTTTGTCAGGAAAAGCTATTAAATCTATTATCAGTTTATGTAGTTTAACCCAATGAATTGGTAGTTTGTCATGCCCAGCTTGAAAAACTTTTCCAAACAAATTGAAAGCAACTTTAATAGTAATACACATAGAATAAAAAAGCAGGCTGCAATACAACATATAGGCTTATTTCAAAGAGTTTTATGATTATTTTTCTAAATTAAATTTGATGAATTTAGGGCCTGCAATTGTTGGTAAATGATGTTGAACAGAAAAATATAAATGAAACTGAAAACTTAATAGACTTAAAATAAAAAAACTTAAAACTTGAAATAGAAATAAAAGTAATAAGTGAGCAATTTAATCTACTGTATCTCTACCTATCTAAACAAGTTGGCACTTAACTTACTTTTACTTTGTTTTAAACACACCTATTTGCCAGTTGGTCAGTCTGTTTAGACTTTGTTTGATGTGTGTTTTGTTGATAGCCAAGTATAAAACTAATTAGATCTAGGCCTATATTGGTCTCATGCCCACCCCACCCTAGCTAACAATTGTAATGCTGCGTCTCAAGCATGGCCTTTTATCATGACAGACATCCCCCCCTACTCCCCTCTTCTTGTATATTATTTGTGCCCGGTCCTTATTCTAAGGAATGTCTGGTGAATTTAATCCCCTCCAAACTGATTTTACTACGTAATTTACTGGTGTGTCTGTACGTTTTCTTCAATCAATTTTGTGTTTTTAAGTGATAAACTAAAACCGAAGTTAGTATTATTTATACACGGAATACAGCGCCGTTGTACTCGTAGAATTTGCCCACGAGCAGAAAATTGTTCCAGTAAATACTTCGGTGAAAAGAAATATAATATTTTCTTTGATCTGGGCAGTACCCATCGCGATACACTAAAGAAAAAAAAGCGTGCTTATAAATTTATGTATTAGGCCTATTATTATTAAAACGGCAGTGAGATTTACTGTGAAGGGAGAAGAAGGGTTTTTTCTTGCAAAAGGGGGACAAGTTGTTGTCTTCCAAATTTAGAAAGAAGAACTGGGCGCCAAAATTTTCTAGAGAACTGTTTTTACAATAAGGGGAGACCAAATTTACTGGATGGCTACGGTCTTAATTGTCTGGGGCCCAAATTTCATGGGAAATAAGGCCGGGGACCAAAATTTACTAGGGAATTTACTTTTACACCGAGCCCAGTGTACATTTCTGGTTCTGACTTTGAATGGAACCGACTGCGTGCATTTTGTCAATGTGCAGAACAGTGCTCATTTTGTCATTTCGTGTTGTGACTTCAAAGAGAACGGATATGTTTTTCAATCCTTCTCGTGGATTTGTTCGGCTTGCGCGTGTTTGACATTTTAGTGTGTGTGTGTGTGCGTTATTGTGGATACACCAAATCAACGCGTACATAAGTTAACGAAATGTTTAACCTAATTCTGAGCCTATTGATCGATGCTGCCATATAGGTTGATATGTATCTTAGGAGAGTGTTTTCCCCCCTTTTGACACTAAACGATTCAGATTTACCTATACAAACGTAATAACAGAACAATTAATTCAATTTACCTATAAGGCAATACATCGTTTCAGCCATAGATTTACATGCATTAGCAATGTGTCTTTATTTGCATGAAACATTCAGATTATTACTGTTTGTATGCAAAAATGGATTAATAATTCACGATGTCTGATTTTTTTCTCTCAGTACTATTATAAATTTGGCCTATAAGATAGACCTACAATCATAGGAGGTGGAACCGGTGGCACAGGGGGAACGTGCCTTCCACTTTTCTCTAAAGTTTAAAACGTGCCCTTTTTCAGGGAGGAAAAGTGCCCTTTTTCAGAAGCAAAAGTGCCCTTTTCCAGAAGGAAAAGTGTCCTTTTCCAGAAAGAAATGTGCCCTTATTAGAGAAGAAACCTGTCTTTTTAAACATTAAAAAACTGCTTCTTCAATATATTTAATCTTTTTATTGAAGAAAGTAACACAAATATTGCACTGGAAAGACTAAAATCAGTAAAATTTCACACGCTTCGCGCGCATACACTATTTTGATTTTCCCTAAAGACAAAATTGAGGGCCCAACAACTCTACACCGGGCCTATTAGACTTGTTCATACTAAAAAGGTTTTTTCATCTGCCTATTTTTGTTTAATTTTCCCAGGATGAGCTTAAAATTTGTAAAAACCTTTTAAACTAAGGCCTTTCTATAGAGTGTGCGAGCTAACTCAAATTTCATTAATAGGGAATCTTTGAAATTGGCCATGCAGGACAAAACGTACTATTTGGACCCGGGCCATTATTATGACATAAACTGACGTGCACTCTTCCATCTTCTTTGTAAAGATTAAAAAGTGCCCCTTTACACAGTTATAAAAGTGTTATCTAAAAATACAAAAATATATATTTAAGTCCCCTTATTATAATTGGTATTTCTGTTGAAAGATTGAAGAATATTCGGCGGAACCGGGGGCACAATAGTTACGTGCCTTTCTTCAGATGGAAAAGGGCCCTTTCATAGAGGAGAAGTGCCCATTTTAGAAATGGAACCTGCCCTTTCAAACATTGAAAAACTTTTTCTTCAAATACTATATGCTATTTTCTCTGAAGAATGTAACACAACTATTGCCCTAAAAAGACTAAAATTGCAAAATTTTACGCGCTTTGGGCGCGTAAACTATTCTTAATTTCGTCTAAAGACAAAGTTAGGGCCCAAAGCCCTATACTCGACTTTTTATACTCAAAAAGCCTTTACATTTGCTTTCCCAGCTTATAATTAAAAAAATCTTTTAAGCTAGAGTGTGCTAGCCACCCCAAATTTCATTAGCAGTAGAGGACAATCCTGGACTTTTGGTGTAATAATAAATACACAAAAAAATTTGAGGCCGCCATTTTAACTTTTGATAACGTTATAACAATGGGATTTTTACTAAGAGAACGGTAGTATTTGTGTAATGTAACGTATGATGCATGTACATGGTTTCAGCGATGAATAAGCCAACACAGAGTCATGTGTCGAGAGGGCTGTTCAAAAGGTCAACGACTTTTCAACGGAAGTCTTTTGTTATTTTAACGCGAAGTCCACGATGAAATTGAAAAGTCTGCCGTCAAATCTAATGAATATTCATTTAATATCGGTTTTTTCTTTTAAAAATACCCCCTGCGTTCTCATTAAAAATCTTCATTGACTTAACGTTATCATTATAGTTAAAATGGCGGCCTCCATGGATCTTAATGAATACGAAGCTCCAAATTTTGGTGTATTTATTATTGCACCAAAAGTCCAGGATTATCCCCACTGCTTATGAAATTTGGGGTGGTTCGCACCACATATTTTCTTATTACACAAAAGTTAAGGATTCTCCATGACTGATTAGTGGATCATCTTTGACATGCATTTGTGCAGGGCAAAACTTACTGCTTGAGGCCGGGCCTTTGCCATAACGTAAACTGACGTGCCCTCTCACACTTTCTTTGTAAAGAATAAAAGGTGCCCTTTTACAGGGACAAAAAAGTGTTATCTAAAATATCATAATATATTTAAGTCCCCTTATTTAGTGATCTTTTTATTGAAAGATTGAAGAAAGTACCACAAAAAAATCAAGACCCCTTATTTGCTTTTCACATTTATTTTACATAATGAATATATTTCGATTGATGATCGAAACAATCATCATCTGTAAGTCTAAATACACTGATTTAAAGGCTTATGAAGTATAATATTTCCAATTTTGTGTAGATTTGGGAATAAATTTGTTCTTTTTACTCAATTTTGGACCAAAACATCTTGACTATTTGAAGCTGCAACTTATGAAAAAAAGAAGGGAAAATTGGTCACCAGTAATTTCCGGACCGATAAAAGTTTAGAAATTTTCCGATTAAGAGGGGAGGGAGGGAGGGGGCGTGTAAAGCTATACTGCTGTGCTACATGCTTGAAAAATACAGGAGTTGAAAAGTGCCCCTCAGATCCTGTGCCCCTAGATTCAAACATCTTCCGCCGCCTCTGCCTACAATAGATATTATTTAAGTGCACGCCAACATTCATAGGAAGAAAACACACCTTTCTTTCCCGTGATAAGCTAAAGTTGCTTGATGTCAGACGAGGTAACGAATGGACTATTCGCCAACCTCGCATAGGGCGGTATAACTCTGCGGCGAAAACGGGCTTAGGTGGAGCTTCTGCACTACGCGAGGGTCTTTGACGCTCCGTTGTTAAAGATGGTTCTCTGGCTCAGCTGGATGGTCCCAGACCGTGTCCCAGACCGATCGATGTTCACGCACAACACTAAACATACCCATTCAATCGCATTAAAATTAATTGCATGGACTAGAGTTATGTTACAGTGAATCAATCGACAATTGATATGTAAATAAAAAAAGATATTAATTACTTTGAATGAAGATTATGAATCTCGTTAAAGGTGATTGATGCATTTAGCTTTAGAAATAACAATATAAATATATTCCGACCAAATTAGTGATGTGTTTTTTTTTGTTTAACGAAAGGGCGTTATTTTTTTACACGCAGTTTTTGTTCTACGAGCTTTGTTTCTACGAGCTTTTTTTCTACGAGATTTTGGTATCTCGCTACAATTACAGAATCATGAGGTCTGTAGAAGCTGATTCTCTGGCATAAAAGAGCGTTACCAACTGGACGGCTTAAAACTTTCATGCGCTCCTATTGGTCAAGGATTAAAAACCAAAGATCGGAACTACGAATAAAAGAACAAAGTAAAACATTTCCTTTCATCTGTTCATTTGGATTCAGAACTATAGAGCTAACGTCAGAGTAACTTGTATAATAACAAAAGAACGCCACCAACTTGGATGACCTTATACCTTTCTGGCTTTGATTAGTCAAAGAGATCAGAACAAGGTATAAATTTAGCAAAACAAACCTGTCCTTTCCTGCCATTTGTATTCAGAACTTCAGAGCGAACGCATCATGGAGTGGGAAATCTTAGCCGACCAAATATTTAAACTCTTGAGAAAATGGAGTCTTGAACCTGTCGACTGCGATAAAGTTATACACCACCCAGAAAGCAGATGCAACTGTTTCAAAACCTTCAAAGAAGGGTTTCATCCTGCAGATTGCCAGGTAATTATGGCAGCCATTTCCCATGCTTTATCAAGATGTGTCAGCCGTTCGGGACGGTATTGGGAATTTTACCTTGTTGCTTTCAGTACTGATGGCAAATGAACACGGCGAGGCCCGTAAAGAATCAAAGAAAGGTCAAGATATTAACAATAACAAGGGAGACGGCCAACATCAGTGGACTACAGGGGGACAGTAGATTGAACGACTAACATAGAACCTAAAGGCTCTTCTGAGCGCCACCAACCATTCGAGTAAAAGAAATATTCATTTTTGACATTCGTTTGTGATGTGTCTGTCTTTTTTAAGCCCCTCCCCCAACACACCCTGGGAGGACCTTATCCCTCCCAACAAACCCTGGGAGGTATTTTTTCCACCAACCGACCGACCAATGAAAAAATAGGGAGACGATTGTATATAAGCCAATCCTCAAAAAGGGAGAGATAAAATTCGAGAAGCCAATACAGACCTCGACCAATCAGAATACAGCATTAAATATATGCAATTGAGATATAATGTGATAGCAATGTTGGCTTCTGATTAGTCGGGGTCTTTATAGGCTCATGAATCAAGAACAGCATATCGTGGCAACAAGAGGTTTGGAGATGATTGAGTGTTGGAAATAGTGGCGAATGAAAAGTGCCCCTCAATTATTGTCAAAGGTATACAAGAATTGGTGGAATATGCGCACACTTTAAACAAATACGTCAAAAGTGTTCATTTTAAAATGAAGTGCCCCTTGTGGGGGACATATGTATATGACTTGGGATGTGCCTCCAAATAGGCCATGTCCGTCTCTTACCCCCTCCCCACTCCGCTACTTTTTAACTTTTCTGCACCCCTGGTCCCAGTTCATGCCAAACGTTCTTTCCGCCAGTAGCCACTTATGAGCCAAGTACTTGTTAAACATATTATTTAGACAGCTGTGGATTTTATCATCCAGCCCTTCGCATTTACACCCACCCAATCCAATATTGTATTTTTCTTTATTGACAGGAGTTTAATTACATTACAACATCATGTTATTCAAACGCCGAACGTCATCCATAAAAACAGAGAGAGAGAGAGAGTTGAACACACAATTACAATGACGGGGTCGTCGCCTGCGTATTCGCTTATGATAGTACAAATGCTATCACGAAACGCTTAATACGACCCGGACGAGAACACAGGTACGACGTACGGACAGACATAACATCGACAACCAAGTCAATGTCCACGGCCTTTGATAACCAAACCCACCCCAGGATTGAACCCGGGGCCTCGTGGTCAGATTAATACACCACAGTAGGTAGATAAATAAAAACAGATTAATCATGATTCCTTAAATAACAGCCCCATTTCTTCTGTTGACCAATGCCCATGGACTATTCTCCATATACTGATATATTTCGTAATTTTCACGATCAATAGACCAATTATACAGTTACATTAAAAGGAACGTTGAAATATAATTGTAAATAATACATAGCGGTCTAATATGTGCAAGGACACATTTTTTCAGATAATACTCATTTGAATAACAAAAATGGTAGAGCTCTAGCGAGGATTTTACCATGGCAACTCGGCATATGCAAATGACATTGAACTCGGCTGACTTCTAGCAAATTTGATGGCTTATTGATAAGCCCATCTTACAATAAAGTTTCAAGTTCTGTAAAAATACTGTAAATGCTGGGAAATTAATTTAAAACCGGCGATGATATAGTTTTTTAAATTAACACAAAAATTATATAGCTTGAGGTCATGAGAGTTGAAAAAGGATAAAATGTTATTGTTTTTGTTCTTAACGCCAATGTTTTTCGAAACTTGTAAGCTAAACGTTAAACTACAAACAAACTGATACACATGTGGTGATTTATATTGCATTCTACAGCTAGATATACCTTTTTGCATTTAAAAGAAAGAAATCTATTGGATGACCCGTATTTTCGAGATAAACCGAAATACACAATTGCTTGGCTCAAAGCGAAGGAATATGATAATAGCATTTCCCAAAAATGTTTGAAGAATATGATTGTATGGCAATCCCAAAATAAATGCTCATACATGGGCGGCGATGCAGTATAGCAAGTGGGCACGCACGTTTTAAACGACTGATATGAAAGACCTAAATGCAAAATCAGTGACTTGGTAAATACCGGGTAATTAATCTCTTGGTTAATTACCCCCTCAACTTCCTTCTTCTCCTCTAAAAAAAAAGAAAGAAGAAGAAGCAAAAGAAAAAGAAGAGCAGAAGAAGAAGATAGTTTCGAAGTGATATTTAAATTGTTATGAAAATGGAAAAACAAATACTGACATGTGATTACGTCAGCGGCGTACATGCGTAGGAAAATATTTGACATTGGGCGTCAGAATTTATTGTTGTCCCAACAATCCAAAAATATAAAAAAGTTAAGAATAAGTTAAAGATGGTTTGCAAGAGCTTTTGTACCAATTTAATAGTCTACATTTAAAAGGGCTATGATCGAACGCCAGTTTTTAATATGATCCTGATTCTTCTTAGGCTTGTGGATAAGGGTAATAAAGGCACGGCCTTTTTCGTCATATAATTTGTTATTAGAATAAGCATATATATAATACAAGCAATTGACAATCAAGGTACCCACTTCTTCCAAAATGCTTGTAAAAATTAGTCGGAAAACCTTCACACCTGGGGTTTTATTAGAAGAAATGCTGAAAAGAGATGTAGCAGCAGACCACCAACTGGTGGTTGCCTAGTTAGAAATAAAGCTGAAGAGATTTGGATGAAGCCCACAACTAAGAGACAGAGGCAGGGCGGCGGAGCGTTCAAAATATTGCGGGCTAATGAGGTCAGGTGACATGTGATAACACTATTGGTGGGCTAATTAGGTCGGGTAACGTGTTAACATATGTTCACCTAAAATTATTGAAAATGGAGGTTGATCCACATAGCTTATTGCTGAAATCATATCAAGATTCCAACAGGGTAGGGCAAAAACGAAGAAGTACCTTTCCCACACCGGGAATCGAACCCGGACCTTGACGGTGAGAGCGTCAAATCCTAACTACTAGACTATACGGGATTGCTGCATACCCTTGAAAATTGAACGTATAAATTAAAATATATACAAAACGAACGCAAATGGAAGCAGATCGTCACTAACTCCTCTAGCTATAGGTAAATTTTACGATGATGATGCAAAAATCGCAAACTTTTTAAAGGTGGTTAAATATCAGACTGCACTCTACTTACTGATTACCCTTGTACTACTTCACTTGTGAAATTAGATGAATATATTTTGACAAGATATGGCAAAACCATATTGTCTTTTCCACACCGGGAATCGAGCCCGGGCCTAGACGGTGAGAACTTTAAATCCTGACCACTATACACACAACGATCGAAAATGTAGGCTAATCGTCACTAGCTTCTCAAACTAGGTAAATTTTATGATGATAATGCAAAAATCGCAAACCTTTTACGTTGATTTATTATCAGACTGTGCTCTACTTTTAAATCTCTCTTGTCATTCCACAAAGGTCATAGCTCAAATCATATTAAGATAATCTGACAGGGTAGGGCATAAAGAAAGTTGTACCTTTCCCACACCGGGAATCGAACCCGGGCCTTGACGGTGAGAGCGTCAAATCCTAACCACTAGACCATATGGGATTGCTATTGAAAATTAAACGTGTAATAAAATATGTAAAATATACACACAACCACCGAAAATGGAGGCAGATCGTCAATAACTCCTGTAGCAATAGGTACATTTTTATGATGATAATGCAAAAATCGCAAACTTTTAACGGTGATTTATTATCAGACTGCACTCTACTTAAAAAAATTCTTGTCATTCCACATAGGTCATTGCTGAAATCATATTAAAATATTCTGACAGTTATGGCCAAAAGTAAGTGGTACCTTTCGCACACCGGGAATCGAGCCCAGACCTTGCCGGTGAGAGCGTCAAATCCTAACCACTAGACCATATGGGATTGCTAAATACCCTTGAAAATTTAAGATGTACTAAAATATTGTAAAACATACACACAACGACCACAAATGGAGGTTGTTTCACATAGCTTTTTGCTGAAATCATATCAAGCTTCCAACAGGGTAGAGCAAAAACTAAGAAGTACCTTTCCCACACCGGGAATCGAACCCGGGCCTTGACGGTGAGAGCGTCAAATCCTAACCACTAGACCATATGGGATTGCTATGGAGACTTAAACGTGTAACAAAATATGTAAAATATACACACAACGACCAAAAATGGAGGTTGATCCATATAGCTTATTGCTAAAATCATATAAAGATTCTAACAGGTAGGGCAAAAACAAAGGAGTACCTCTTCTACACCGGGAATCAAACCCGTGACTTGACGGTGAGGGCGTCAAATCCTAACTACTAGACTATACGGGACTGCTGTATACCCTTGAAAATTGAACGTATAATTTAAAATATATACAAAACGAACGCAAATGGAAGCAGATCGTCACTAACTCCTCTAGCTATAGGTAAATTTTACGATGATGATGCAAAAATCGCAAACTTTTTAAAGGTGGTTAAATATCAGACTGCACTCTACTTACTGATTACCCTTGTACATGCTTCACTTGTGAAATTAGATGAATATATTTTGACAAGGTATGGCAAAACCATATTGTCTTTTCCACACCGGGAATCGAGCCCGGGCCTAGACGGTGAGAACTTCAAATCCTGACCACTATACACACAACGATCGAAAATGTAGGCTAATCGTCACTAGCTTCTCAAGCTAGGTGAATTTGATGATGATAATGCAAAAATTGCAAACCTTTTACGTTGATTTATTACCAGACTGTGCTCTACTTTTAAATCTCTCTTGTCATTCCACAAAGTTCATAGCTGAAATCATATTAAGATAATCTGACAGGGTAGGGCATAAAGAAATTTGTACCTTTCCCACACCGGGAATCGATCCCGGGCCTTGACGGTGAGAGCGTCAAATCCTAACCACTAGACCATATGGGATTGCTATTGAAAATTAAACGTGTAATAAAATATGTAAAATATACACACAACCACCGAAAATGGAGGCAGATCGTCAATAACTCCTCTATCAATAGGTACATTTTTATGATGATGATGCAAAAATCGCAAACTTTTTACGGTGATTTATTATCAGACTGCACTCTACTTAAAAAAAATTCTTGTCATTCCACATAGGTCATTGCTGAAATCATATTAAAATATTCTGACAGTTATGGCCAAAAGTAAGTGGTACCTTTCGCACACCGGGAATCGAGCCCAGACCTTGCCGGTGAGAGCGTCAAATCCTAACCACTAGACCATATGGGATTGCTAAATACCCTTCAAAATTTAAGATGTACTAAAATATTGTAAAACATACACACAAAAACAGGTTGATTCACATAGCTTATTGCAACGACCAGAAAAATGGAAGGTTTCCCACACCGGGAATCGAGCCCGGACCTTGCCGGTGAGAGCGTCAAATCCTAACCACTAGACCATATGGGCTTGAAAATTTAAGATGTACTAAGATATTGTAAAACATACACACAACGACCAAAAATGGAGGTTGATTCACATAGCTTATTGCTGAAATCATATCAAGATTCTAACAGGGTAGAGCAAAAACGAAGAAGTACCTTTCCCACACCGGGAATCGAACCCGGGCTTTGACGGTGAGAGCGTCAAATCCTAACCACTAGACCATATGGGATTGCTATGGAGACTTAAACGTGTAACAAAATATGTAAAATATACACACAACGACCAAAAATGGAGGTTGATCCATATAGCTTATTGCTAAAATCATATAAAGATTCTAACAGGTAAGGCAAAAACAAAGGAGTACCTCTTCTACACCGGGAATCAAACCCGTGACTTGACGGTGAGAGCGTCAAATCCTAACTACTAGACTATACGGGATTGCTGCATACCCTTGAAAATTGAACGTATAATTTAAAATATATACAAAACGAGCGCAAATGGAAGCAGATCGTCACTAATTCCTCTAGCTTTAGGTAAATTTTACGATGATGATGCAAAAATCGCAAACTTTTAAAAGGTGGTTAGATATTAGACTGCGCTCTACTTACTGATCACTCTTGTACATGCTTCATTTGTGAAATCAGATGAATATATTTTGACAAGGTATGGCAACACCATATTGTCTTTCCCACACCGGGAATCGAACCCGGGCCTAGACGGTGAGAACTTCAAATCTGGACCACCATACACACAACGATCGAAAATGTAGGCTAATCGTCACTAGCTTCTCAACCTAGGTAAATTTGATGATGATAATGCAAAAATCGCAAACCTTTTACGTTGATTTATTATCAGACTGCACTCTACTTTTAAATCTCTCTAGTCATTCCACAAAGGTCATAGCTGAAATCATATTAAGATAATCTGACAGGGTAGGGCATAAAGAAATTTGTACCTTTCCCACACCGGGAATCGATCCCGGGCCTTGACGGTGAGAGCGTCAAATCCTAACCACTAGACCATATGGGATTGCTATTGAAAATTAAACGTGTAATAAAATATGTAAAATATACACACAACCACCGAAAATGGAAGCAGATCGTCAATAACTCCTCTATCAATAGGTACATTTTTATGATGATGATGCAAAAATCGCAAACTTTTTACGGTGATTTATTATCAGACTGCACTCTACTTAAAAAAAATTCTTGTCATTCCACATAGGTCATTGCTGAAATCATATTAAAATATTCTGACAGTTATGGCCAAAAGTAAGTGGTACCTTTCGCACACCGGGAATCGAGCCCAGACCTTGCCGGTGAGAGCGTCAAATCCTAACCACTAGACCATATGGGATTGCTAAATACCCTTGAAAATTTAAGATGTACTAAAATATTGTAAAACATACACACAACGACCAAAAATGGAGGTTGATTCACATAGCTTATTGCTGAAATCATATCAAGATTCTAACAGGGTAGAGCAAAAACGAAGAAGTACCTTTCCCACACCGGGAATCGAGCCCGGACCTTGCCGGTGAGAGCGTCAAATCCTAACCACTAGACCATATGGGATTGAAATCTTAAAAATTTAAGATGTCTAAGATAAAACATACACACAACGACCAAAAATGGAGGTTGGTTCACATAGCTTATTGCTGAAAAAATCAAGATTCTAAAGGGAAGCAAAAACGAAGAAGTACCTTTCCCACACAGGGAATCGAACCCGGGCCTTGACGGTGAGAGCGTCAAATCCTAACCACTAGACCATATGGGATTGCTATGGAGACTTAAACGTGTAACAAAATATGTAAAATATACACACAACGACCAAAAATGGAGGTTGATCCATATAGCTTATTGCTAAAATCATATAAAGATTCTAACAGGTAGGGCAAAAACAAAGGAGTACCTCTTCTACACCGGGAATCAAACCCGTGACTTGACGGTGAGAGCGTCAAATCCTAACTACTAGACTATACGGGATTGCTGCATACCCTTGAAAATTGAACGTATAATTTAAAATATATACAAAACGAACGCAAATGGAAGCAGATCGTCACTAACTCCTCTAGCTATAGGTAAATTTTACGATGATGATGCAAAAATCGCAAACTTTTTAAAGGTGGTTAAATATCAGACTGCACTCTACTTACTGATTACCCTTGTACATGCTTCACTTGTGAAATTAGATGAATATATTTTGACAAGGTATGGCAAAACCATATTGTCTTTTCCACATCGGGAATCGAACCCGGGCCTAGACGGTGAGAACTTCAAATCCTGACCACTATACACACAACGATCGAAAATGTAGGCTAATCGTCACTAGCTTCTCAACCTAGGTAAATTTGATGATGATAATGCAAAAATCGCAAACCTTTTACGTTGATTTATTATCAGACTGTGCTCTACTTTTAAATCTCTCTTGTCATTCCACAAAGGTCATAGCTGAAATCATATTAAGATAATCTGACAGGGTAGGGCATAAAGAAAGTTGTACCTTTCCCACACCGGGAATCGAACCCGGGCCTTGACGGTGAGAGCGTCAAATCCTAACCACTAGACCATATGGGATTGCTATTGAAAATTAAACGTGTAATAAAATATGTAAAATATACACACAACCACCGAAAATGGAGGCAGACCGTCACTAACTTCTCTATCAATAGGTACATTTTTATGATGATAATGCAAAAATCGCAAACTTTTTACGGTGATTTATTATCAGACTGCACTCTACTTAAAAAAAAATTCTTGTCATTCCACATAGGTCATTGCTGAAATCATATTAAAATATTCTGACAGTTATGGCCAAAAGTAAGTGGTACCTTTCGCACACCGGGAATCGAGCCCGGACCTTGCCGGTGAGAGCGTCAAATCCTAACCACTAGACCATATGGGATTGCTAAATACCCTTGAAAATTTAAGATGTACTAAAATATTGTAAAACATACACACAACGACCAAAAATGGAGGTTGATTCACATAGCTTATTGCTGAAATCATATCAAGATTCTAACAGGGTAGAGCAAAAACGAAGAAGTACCTTTCCCACACCGGGAATCGAACCCGGGCTTTGACGGTGAGAGCGTCAAATCCTAACCACTAGACCATATATGATTGCTATGGAGACTTAAACGTGTAACAAAATATGTAAAATATACACACAACGACCAAAAATGGAGGTTGATCCATATAGCTTATTGCTAAAATCATATAAAGATTCTAACAGGTAGGGCAAAAACAAAGGAGTACCTCTTCTACACCGGGAATCAAACCCGTGACTTGACGGTGAGAGCGTCAAATCCTAACTACTAGACTATACGGGATTGCTGTATACCCTTGAAAATTGAACGTATAATTTAAAATATATACAAAACGAACGCAAATGGAAGCAGATCGTCACTAACTCCTCTAGCTATAGGTAAATTTTACGATGATGATGCAAAAATCGCAAACTTTTTAAAGGTGGTTAAATATCAGACTGCACTCTACTTACTGATTACCCTTGTACATGCTTCACTTGTGAAATTAGATGAATATATTTTGACAAGGTATGGCAAAACCATATTGTCTTTTCCACACCGGGAATCGAGCCCGGGCCTAGACGGTGAGAACTTCAAATCCTGACCACTATACACACAACGATCGAAAATGTAGGCTAATCGTCACTAGCTTCTCAACCTAGGTAAATTTGATGATGATAATGCAAAAATCGCAAACCTTTTACGTTGATTTATTATCAGACTGTGCTCTACTTTTAAATCTCTCTTGTCATTCCACAAAGGTCATAGCTGAAATCATATTAAGATAATCTGACAGGGTAGGGCATAAAGAAAGTTGTACCTTTCCCACACCGGGAATCGAACCCGGGCCTTGACGGTGAGAGCGTCAAATCCTAACCACTAGACCATATGGGATTGCTATTAAAAATTAAACGTGTAATAAAATATGTAAAATATACACACAACCACCGAAAATGGAAGCAGACCGTCACTAACTTCTCTATCAATAGGTACATTTTTATGATGATAATGCAAAAATCGCAAACTTTTTACGGTGATTTATTATCAGACTGCACTCTACTTAAAAAAAAATTCTTGTCATTCCACATAGGTCATTGCTGAAATCATATTAAAATATTCTAAAAGTTATGGCCAAAAGTAAGTGGTACCTTTCGCACACCGGGAATCGAACCCGGACCTTGCCGGTGAGAGCGTCAAATCCTAACCACTAGACCATATGGGATTGCTAAATACCCTTGAAAATTTAAGATGTACTAAGATATTGTAAAACATACACACAACGACCAAAAATGGAGGTTGATTCACATAGCTTATTGCTGAAATGAAATCATATCAAGATTCTAACAGGGTATGGGATTGCTAAAACCCTTGAAAATTTAAGAAGTACTAAGATATTTTACCCAACGACCAAAAATGGAGGTTGGGAAGCTTATTCTGAAATCATATCAAGATTCCAGGGTAGAGCAAAAACGAAGAAGTACCTTTTGACGGCTTTGAGAGCGTCAAATCCTAACCACTAGACCATATGGGATTGCTATGGAGACTTAAACGTGTAACAAAATATGTAAAATATACACACAACGACCAAAAATGGAGGTTGATCCATATAGCTTATTGCTAAAATCATATAAAGATTCTAACAGGTAAGGCAAAAACAAAGGAGTACCTCTTCTACACCGGGAATCAAACCCGTGACTTGACGGTGAGAGCGTCAAATCCTAACTACTAGACTATACGGGATTGCTGCATACCCTTGAAAATTGAACGTATAATTTAAAATATATACAAAACGAGCGCAAATGGAAGCAGATCGTCACTAATTCCTCTAGCTTTAGGTAAATTTTACGATGATGATGCAAAAATCGCAAACTTTTAAAAGGTGGTTAGATATTAGACTGCGCTCTACTTACTGATCACTCTTGTACATGCTTCATTTGTGAAATCAGATGAATATATTTTGACAAGGTATGGCAACACCATATTGTCTTTCCCACACCGGGAATCGAACCCGGGCCTAGACGGTGAGAACTTCAAATCTGGACCACCATACACACAACGATCGAAAATGTAGGCTAATCGTCACTAGCTTCTCAACCTAGGTAAATTTGATGATGATAATGCAAAAATCGCAAACCTTTTACGTTGATTTATTATCAGACTGTACTCTACTTTTAAATCTCTCTAGTCATTCCACAAAGGTCATAGCTGAAATCATATTAAGATAATCTGACAGGGTAGGGCATAAAGAAAGTTGTACCTTTCCCACACCGGGAATCGATCCCGGGCCTTGACGGTGAGAGCGTCAAATCCTAACCACTAGACCATATGGGATTGCTATTGAAAATTAAACGTGTAATAAAATATGTAAAATATACACACAACCACCGAAAATGGAAGCAGATCGTCAATAACTCCTCTATCAATAGGTACATTTTTATGATGATGATGCAAAAATCGCAAACTTTTTACGGTGATTTATTATCAGACTGCACTCTACTTAAAAATCCTTCTTGTCATTCCACATAGGTCATTGCTGAAATCATATCAAAATATTCTGACAGTTATGGCCAAAAGTAAGTGGTACCTTTCCAACACCAGGAATTGAACCGGGGCCTTGCCGGTGAGAGCGTCAAATCCTAACCACTAGACCATATGGGATTGCTAAATACCCTTGAAAATTTAAGATGTACTAAAATATTGTAAAACATACACACAACGACCAAAAATGGAGGTTGATCCACATAGCTTATTGCTGAAATCATATCAAGACTCTAACAGGGTAGGGCAAAAACGAAGAAGTACCTTTCCCACACCGGGAATCGAACCCGGGCCTTGACGGTGAGAGCGTCAAATCCTAACCACTAAACCATATGGGATTGCTATTGAGACTTAAACGTGTAACAAAATATGTAAAATATACACACAACCACCAAAAATGGAGGTTGATCCATATAGCATTTTTATTGATGATAAAATCATATAAAGATTCTAACATCCCTCTTGGTAAGGGCAAAAACAAAGACAGTACCTCTTCTTTCCCACGGGAATCAAACCCGTGACTTGACGGTGAGAGCGTCAAATCCTAACTACTAGACTATACGGGATTGCTGTATACCCTTGAAAATTGAACGTATAATATAAAATATCTACAAAACGAGTGCAAATGGAAGCAGATCGTCACTAATTCCTCTAGCTATAGGTAAATTTTACGATGATGATGCAAAAATCGCAAACTTTTTAAAGGTGGTTAGATATTAGACTGCGCTCTACTTACTGATCACCCTTGTACATGCTTCATTTGTGAAATCAGATGAATATATTTTGACAAGGTATGGCAAAACCATATTGTCTTTTCCAAAGCGGGAATCGAAGCCGGGCCTAGACGGTGAGAACTTCAAATCCTGACCACTATACACACAACGATCGAAAATGTAGGCTAATCGTCACTAGCTTCTCAACCTAGGTAAATTTGATGATGATAATGCAAAAATCGCAAACCTTTTACGTTGATTTATTATCATACTGTAATCTACTTTTAAATCTCTCTTGTCGTCATTCCACAAAGGTCATAGCTGAAATCATATTAAGATAATCTGACAGGGTAGGGCATAAAGAAAGTTGTACCTTTCCCACACCGGGTATCGAATCCGGGTCTGACGGTGAGAGCGTCAAATCCTAACCACTAGACCATATGGGATTGCTATTGAAAATTAAACGTGTAATAAAATATGTAAAATATACACACAACCACCGAAAATGGAGGCAGATCGTCAATAACTCCTCTAGCAATAGGTACATTTTTATGATGATAATGCAAAGATCGCAAACTTTTTACGGTGATTTATTATCAGACTGCACTCTACTTAAAAATCCTTCTTGTCATTCCACATAGGTCATTGCTGAAATCATATTAAGATATTCTGACAGTTATGGCCAAAAGTAAGAAGTACCTTTCCCACACCAAAAATCGAGCTCGGGCCTTGCCGGTGAGAGCGTCAAATCCTAACCACTAGACCATATGGGATTGCTAAATACCCTTGAAAATTGAACATGTACTAAAATGTTGTAAAACATACACACAACGACCAAAAATGGAGGTTGATCCACATAGCTTATTGCTGAAATCATATCAAGATTCTAACAGGGTAGGGCAAAAACGAAGAAGTACCTTTCCCACACCGGGAATCGAACCCGTGACTTGACGGTGAGAGCGTCAAATCCTAACTACTAGACCATACGGGATTGTTGCATACTCTTGAAAATTAAACGTATTATATAAAATATATACAAAACGAACGCAAATGGAGACTTCAAACGTGTAACAAATGATGCAAAAATCGCAATTTTTTTTACGGTGAATTATCAGACTGCACTCTACACATCGACCAAAAATGGAGGTTGATTCATATAGCTTATTGCTAAAATCATATGAAAGATTCTAACAGGTATGGCAAAACCATATTGTCTTTCCCACACCGGGAATCGAGCCCGGCCCTGGACGGTGAGGGCGTCAAATCCTAACTACTAGACTATATGGGATTGCTGCATACCCTTGAAAATTGAACGTATATTGTAAAACTTATACACAGCGACCGCAAATGGAAGTTCGTCACTAACTCCTTTAGCTGTAACTAAATTTTACAATGATGATGCAAAAATCGCAAACTATTTACGGTGATTAAATATCAGACTGCACTCTTCTTATTGATCACACTTGTACATACCTAATTTGTGAAATCAGATGAATATATTTTGACAAGGTATGGCAAAACCATATTGTCTTTCCCACATCGGGAATCGAGGCCGGGCCTAGCCTGTGAGAACTTCATATCCTGACCACTATACACACAACGACCAAAAATGGAGGCTAATCGTCACTAGCTTCTCAAGCTAGGTAAATTTGATGATAATAATGCACAAATCGCAAACTTTTACGGTGATTTATTACCAGACTGCACTCTATTAACAAATCCCTCTTGTCATTCCACATATTTCATTGCTGTAATTCGATCATGATATTCTGACAGGGCGTCAAATCCTAACCACTTGACTATGTGGGATTGCTGCATACCCTTGAAAATTGAACGTACATTGTAAAATAAACACACAGCGACCGCAAATGGAGACAGATCGTCACTAACTCCTCTAGCTATAGGTAAATTTTATCATTATATATATATATATATATATATATATATATATATATATATATATATATATATATATATATATATTTATATATATATATATATATATATATATATATATATATATATATATATATATATATATATATATATATATATATATATATATATATATATATATATATATATATATATATATATATATATATATATATATATATATATATATATATATATATATATATATATATATATATATATATATATATATATATATATATATATATGTGATTGTGTTTATGTATATATATAGGTATATATATATATTAATAATATATATATATATATATATATATATATATATATATATATATATATATATATATATATATATATGTATATGCATATATATGTATACATATATGTATATATATATATATATATATATATATATATATATATATATATATATATATATATATATATATATATATATATATATATATATATATATATATATATATATATATATATAAATATATATATATATATATATATATATATATATATATATATATATATATATATATATATATATATATATATATATATATATATATATATATATATATATATGTATGTGTGATTGTGTTTATGTATATATATAGGTATATATATATATTAATTTATATATATACATATATATATATATATATATATATATATATATATATATATATATATATATATATATATATATATATATGTATATGCATATATATGTATACATATATATATATGTATATATATATATATATATATATATATATATATATATATATATATATGTATATATATATATATATATATATATATATATATATATATATATATATATATATATATATATATATATATATATATGCATATATCTATATATGTAAATGTATATAGATATATATATATATATGCATATATATGTATATATATATATATATATATATATATATATATATATATATATATATATATATATATATATATATATATATATATATATATATATATATATATATATATATATATATATATATATATATATATATATATATATATATATATATATATATATATATATATATATATATATATATATATATATATATATATACATATATATATATAAATATATATATATATAGTACAAATATATATGTTTTATTATATATATATATATGTATAAAAGCAATCCAAGACTTGGGTTGGATTTTATTATAGTTTTTATATATATAGGGCTCCTTGCTTTATATATGGGCATATTTTATATATTTATATATATATATATATATATATATATATATATATATATATATATATATATATATATATATATATAAATATATATATATATATATATATATATATGTATACATATATATATATATATATATATATATATATATATATACATATATAAAATATAGATATATATATATATATATATATATGTATATATATATATATATATATATATATATATATATATATATATATATATATATATATATATATATATATATATATATATATATATATATATATATATATATATATATATATATATATATATATATATATATATATATATATATATATATATATATATATATATATATATATATATATATATATATATATATATATATATATATATATATATATATATATATATATATATATATATATATATATATATATATATATATATATATATATATATATATATATATATATATATATATATATATATATATATATATATATATATATATATATATATATATATATATATATATATATATATATATATATATATATATATGTATATTTATAATAGTACAAATCATGTTCATATGTTTTTCCATTCAAAGATTGCGTGAATGTGCTGAAAAGTGACCTCGCAGTGTAAATTGTGATGTCATAAAAGCAGATCCAAGACTTGGGTTCGGATTTTATTGATAGTTTTTCCCCACCTCATGCATGCTGCAAAAAGTCCAAGGGCTCCTTGCTCTGAGTCCACTCCTCGAATGGGCATATTTTCATAATTGTAATACTTTAGTATACCTGGCCCTTCTGCAGTCATATTTTGGCACAGCCCCTAAAGCATCCCAGTCTTGACTCTGCCAGCTCCCCTCTTCAATGTTGGTGAAAAAAATAAGCAAATCTTGAAATGCCCCAGGAGATTATCCTTTTTAAATGTGATATCTTTTATGCCCTTTGAATGGGGAGGTAGGGGCTTGGTTAGCTTCAAAACATAATTTGTGAAAAATAGTGTTCCAAATGGTTGTTGGTCAGCAGAAATCAGCTGTCTTTTTTTCAACATTTTAGAGTAAGTATTCTGAACTGAAATATTAACTTAAAAATGCAGTCTATGAGAAAATAAATACATATTGGAAGGTATCGTTAGTAGCCAGCGGTGGTGCTATATGCCGGAGGAAAGAAAGGGAAGCTTTTGCTGTCATGAAAATGCTTTGTCCTCAACTGGAAATTTGCATTGGGGAAATTTGCATTGGGGAAATTTGTCTGGATTACGCTTTCGACATATAAGGTGGTAGAGCTGCTACTCTCTTGTACCCTCGACAACATTGAGCCAGGCTTAAACAGGAATTGAACTCTATGGATTTAACTTTTAACAGAGACATGAAACATTTAATCAAATAAGTCTTCTCATGACAGATATAAGAATAAAGCATTTTCAGTTTTTGAACCATTCTTAAAATGGATCAATATCTACAAAAGTGTTTATTCTAAATATCTTGATATAACCATTTCTATAACAAGTACTGAAAAACAAGAGCATAATACAAATTTCAACACCACTGATAACATGCCTTATAAGCATTTATATAACAAGTACTAAAAAACAAGAGTATAATACAAATTCCAACACCACTGATAACATGCATTGCAAACATATTATTAACATTAATACTTCTCCATCTCCCATTCAGTTTTCTCTTAAACCCAAATCATGCACTTTTCAACTTTCACCAATTCCTTCATTTCCCAATCATCATGTCATCTTCTATCATATTCACATTCTTCCCATCAAACCCAATTCATGTCTCAATATTCTCAATATTCCACCACAATACTCTACCACACCTCATTCACATCCATCAACCTCTCCACCATCACCCAACACATCCGAAATACCCTCCGGGACCACCGAAAAAGATTCCCCTGGCAAATC
This sequence comes from Chiridota heheva, assembly GCA_020152595.1. NCBI lineage: Eukaryota > Metazoa > Echinodermata > Holothuroidea > Apodida > Chiridotidae > Chiridota > Chiridota heheva. The sequence goes on from JAIGNY010003617.1 coordinate 1,097,541, forward strand.
AAGTCAATCTATCAGCCCACTTACCCAATTAACTTTACTTCCCTACATCATGAAGATACTATTTGGTCCTAAACCTACATCAGCTGACCATGCCCTTTTAACCTACCATGTGCACCTTCTACCTTTCATCCGTCTACCCAACAATCATTTTCCAAAAACTATGTGTATACAACCTAATGAAATGGAGCTGATAACTCAGTACCAGGGCTATAATTTTCATTCATGAAATGAGGGTACAACATTTTCCATCCCTTTCCCAATAGCCTAAGGCTACATAGATGGCCACCGATGTTTGATAAACCAGTTGTGAAGCACTGGTGAATGAAGACCCACCGTTAGATGAACTGGGACTTCTAGCCTGCCAAACTATCTATAATTCCCAGCTCAGTACTACTCAAACAAAGTTCAAAGATGATGTTCAAACCTGTCTATTGATTGCACGTACAACACTGTGGGAAGGGAGTACAACCTGGTTTGCAGCATGGCTCATACGATGATTTCTTCCCTCTTTTTGTCTGAGAAGGGACCCACACCATCTCAGCATCAAATTTTGTTTTCATGGTCACCATCGTTGCTAGAAGTTCTGCGTATTCTAGATTTGAGTTCAGGTTAAATCGCTCAGAAGGATCAACGTTCAAATCAAACAATAGAGGTGGATTGTGGGCTTTGAGTTGTCCTGGTAAGCAGTCGGGATCATTGCTTCGAGAGTTTCCAGCTCCATTGGTGAAGAAGTGTGCCTTATACTGCTTGTATCGGAGAGCATATGCACCGTATTCTGCTGTGGGTGATGATGGGTAATAATAGAAGCTTTCTCTTTTACTCTGTAAAATAAAAATATTTTTGATGAACTATACGATAAAGTAATGTTACAAAAGTTGTTGAGACACCTTAAATCAATCTTCTTTCTTGTCCTGTTTTATTATGTATTGTTATCATATTTGCCTCAGCTGCAACAAACACCTCTAAAGTGCAATTTCAAACCACCAATTTGAACTTTGAACTCAAGGTAATTTTGCAGAACTTCATATTACTCTAACCAAACCCATTTAGTATCACTGATACAGCACTTATGATCTCAAACTAACTACAAGATTAAACAGGTAACATCATTTGTTTGACCTACGACTTTTGAGGTACAGTACCCATCATTGAAACGCCCATCATCACATCACCCTACACCAACTATCACACTGGTCTCAAAAATTTTGCAACAAAATTAACAAGATCCAATAATTAATTTGACTTATACCATTTAATCCTTAAGGTGCAACACTCATCATGTGATGATATGGGATCAATTATTGTGCCTACACCACATTAGACTATTGCGATGCTTTAAAGCCTGACCATGAAAACACCCCTGCTCAGGTAATCATAATGGCTGTATCAGTTATCAAAATTAACAAGATCCAATAATTAATTTGACCTATACCATTCAATCCTTAAGGTACAACACTCATCATGTGAGGATATGGGATCAATTATTGTGCCTACACCACTTTAGACTATCAGACTATTGCGATGCTTTAAAAGCTGACCATGAAAACACCCCGGCTCAGGTAGGGGCTGCTGGGGCATTATATGCTTCATTACTTTTACGGTTGCAGCCTCCAATTAAAGTCACAAATTCAGCAAGCCAGCAAGTCAATTTACATTTTCAAAGTTGATCGTGGCAGAGTATGATGTACATTTCTAGTGTATAGCAACATACAACATCAATTGCACGGTACTCTGCGTTTAAGGAAATGAAATAGGACAGAGAACATAATTCTGTTTCATTTGAAGATCGTTCACATAGGAAACTGTGAGTGAAAAAGTTAATAGTAAAATTTGATGATGTGGTAAGATATGATGTAAGGAAAAAGTGATCATTTTAAAGCATCATGACCACACCAATACTACACAATAATTGTAATAGTTTATCTTTTTACAAATCTGGCCACAACAATTTGGTTCATAACCTTTGAAGTACAAGTAACCGGCATCTCAACTTTGCGCCACCCTTCATCACTTCACCAAGTATCAATACTAGTATAACTCTAATTTAGTTTGAATGCCGACCACAAAATTCTCCATATGTATCAGTGATATGACCACTCTCATTTGACCATTAACTTACATGTCCCAATAAGTGCAGTGCCATTACAGCCATGGATCCTACACTACCCCATCAATTATTACCTGTTATGATTGACTCACAACAACAATTGAATACACAACATTTACGGACAGACGCGGTAGTTACCTGCAATTTCCCATCAATCACCTGAGGTGACTGCCAGGTTCTGCTAAACACTACCGAGGATGATAAAATACATACAGACAGACAAACAGAAAGATGAAAACAAGTCAGGAAAAGAATCAAACAAAGACATCTGTCAGTCTGTACGCGAAGCTAACAAAAACGGAGACGACTGGGCAAAGAGCGGTGGTAAGTGGGGAGGGAGGGAGGGGGGGGGG
>JAIGNY010003617.1:1105000-1125000 GCA_020152595.1 Chiridota heheva
AACTTTTTGATAAAGGGATAAAATATATGTAAACTTTACTCGTTTTTCATTCTTTTTAGTCGTTTTTTTTTATACATTTTAAACAATCTAACACGAAAATGTTATAAAACCCACGAATGACCCTCCTAAAGTCGGGCCATTCCGCTCCTGTCAAAGTCCTTTGCCCCGTACATTATATACGCATTTAAAAACTCTGCCTCATTATTAATCTTTAAATAATGATGACATTTTTTTTTTTATGAAAACCATTATTTCAAAGAAAAATTATAAATCAGAACTTGCTGGAAAAGGAATATTCCTGTGGTCAACATTGGCATTTCATATCATAGAAGTCAAAGACACAAATTGATGAAATATGTTCCTACAAGGAGATTCAGGAACCCTCATTTAAAACTATCAAACAATTGTGAACAAACAGCTGGTAACAAGCTATTAGAAAACAGCTACATTTGCACATGAAGATGTCTGAAAATGAACACACGTCTGGTGGCAAAATGTTTTATTAATTGCAATTACTGTAAAGCATTTCATAGAGATCTGATTTTCAAGCAAACTTTTCACAAAACAAATACTTTTCTTAAGTAAACATACAAAATGATTTCTTTCACCGAATCGCAAGTTACAGTACCAATTTTTAGGTAATCTACAATAAGTTTTATTAAAAATGAAACAAAACAAAAATCTCTTAGAGGTCTTTATGCTGCTTAAAAGATAAAAATAATAACAATATGTTTAATGGTTTTCTGATGTCAAGAATTGCAGTTATAATTTCCAAGATCTACAAAATATTAGGATTAATAAATAATAAAAGGTATAAGAAACAGACTCATGTTTTCTCCATCAATTATAATCTCAAGCAAGTTCATTTTCAAGCTTCTGAGATATTTGTATTCACATGTTTTCAATTATCCTTCAGATCAACTCACCCATTATCAGATGTGAAGAATACAAATGTGTCATTCAGAATCCCCAGCTCATCCAGTTTTGTCACGACTTCCCCAACTGTCCAATCTAATTCAGCCATGGCATCACCATAATGTCCCCTCAACGTGGCATTTGTGAATTGCTTCCCTGAAAATATGGGAACATGTAATTGATGAAAAGCGAAGTACAAGAAGAAAGGCTTTGCCATGGCAACACTTGTTGAGACAAAATCCATAGCTTGCGATGTATATTTTTCTTCCAATGTCAAGAATCCTACTGGTTGTTCTAAGATGGTTGCATTTGCAAAAAGAGGACATGGAGAATAATTATCTGCACACGGATAGATATGACACCTTTCATCTGGGTAGAAGCACACGGAACATGGACATAGCTTGTGAGTGTATGGAATGCCATAATAGGAATCAAATCCTTGGTAAACCGGCTGGTACATGCCGCCTTTACCATATCCTAGATGCCATTTTCCAATCATTCCTGTTCTGTATCCAACTGTTTTCAAAACTTCAGCGATGGTTGTTTCATTCAATGGCATACCACCTATGTCATCTGGATGAAAGACATTTGGATAGGTTCCAGAACGCATCGCATAACGTCCTGTAAGTAATCCAGCTCTGAAAGTACAGGGAGATAATGTCATGAAATTTTATAAAATCGGTTAAAAATTGACCATTTTACAGCAATTTGAAATCTCGGGCACTAAAACGCAAATTTGTGATGTTTTCTTTAATGCAGCAAACGCTGACTATAATTTTGTTTATATTACTTACCAACCATAAAACCAATAATCAAATACTAGCAGGAATACACTTTTCCATCTTTTAAGTGACTGAAATTTCTGAAGAAAAAAAATACAAACAGATTTTTAGTTTTCTGACTTGTCGTACAAATTTAGCATAAATTAAAAATTGATCAAACTTTGATCAGTCATAACTCAAAAATAAAAAGTGTTATTTTCAAAATTTCAAACAATATGTCAAACTTAGCTGCTATCAGTGTTTTACGATCTCCCCGTGAAAGACACTGGGCCCATTCAATGCAGGTGTACAAGGTATGAGATTCACGCACCCCAAATGTATTTAATAAAGTTCAGGAATGTAGGATCTCTCAGGAGGATAGCACCCTAAAATTTCCACCTTACTTGAGAAACCAGAAAATTAAAGGTTTTGAGGTTTTGACGTGCACGAATTGATTTAAAGTTACAACTACTTGTATGCTAAATTTGATTACACAATAGGCTCAAAATAACAACGACAACAAAATGACTCACAGTACTCACATACGAGTGGAATTTTAAAACCAGAAATACGAAAATGTTTGGTTCCGATGCAACCTTTCGTTTTTGGTTGAATTTTAAATTTCCATTAAGCCCCACCTACTAAATAATATGCATGACATCACCACCAAAAACAATAGGGCACATCTACAGACTATGGGCTATCTGTGTACCACATATGACATGAATGCAATGTGTTTTTACAAGCTCTTTTCAGCAATATCATATTAAGCCCCGCCCACTACGCATATTGATAAATTTCAACGTTTTAAAACCATGAACTCATACACACTAGGTAACATCATGATTATATCAAATATATAACGAAACGGACAAGTGGTTCTTAAAAACGAGCATTTCAAGATTTTTACATTAAGACCCGCCCACTCACTAAAAATGCGTGACATCATCACCAAAAACAATAGGACACATCTACAGATTATGACCTACCTATGTAACACATATAACATAAACACAACGTGTCGTTCTGGAGATTTCGTGTTTACGAGCTGTATACGAGCAAAATCACATTCAACCCCGCCCACTACGCATATTATTAAGATTCAATTTGTTTACATTTTGAGCATGTGGACACTACCCAGCAACATCATAATTCCAAATATGAAACAAAAGGAACAAGCGGTTGTTGAACTATGAACATGTCTAAATTTAAGCATTAACCCCCACCCACTCATTAATATTGATTAAAGGAAAATCAAAATAAAGTACACAAGTGACCAGCTTATCTACTTAAGCAAACCTTCCAGGCCAAAACAAAATCTTTCAACAGAGGTGCTACAGATGGCTAGGTTGCAAGGAATAGCAAGACAAAAGCCACCAAGGAGAAGCAAACGAGGAGGCTGTAGAAAGCAAAGGCCAATTAAAGTGATCAATGAAGCATTTGACAGAAATTTTGATCCTGCAGGAAAACGAAAGTGTAACCTGGATAACCTTACAGTGATTCATCCACACAATAATAAACCTATGCTAAAAACAGTATTATGGAATGCCAGATCTGTAAAGAATAAAACCGAAGAAATCACAGTCGTCATAATTGATGATGATTTAGATATAATTTTTATAACAGAGTCATGGTTAAAATCTGTTAGAGATGAAAGTGAAATAGCTGATTTAACTCCCCAAAGATACAAACTTAACAAGCTGTCACGAGCAAAAGGTGCAGGTGGAAATGTCGATTGAATTACCCTCATTTGAAATATTGGAATTAAAAATTACTGCAGGTAGTATGTCTGTACGATCAGTTTGCATTTACAGACCACCCCCATCAAAATCAAATGGCCTTTCAACATCGCAATTTCTAGATGATTTTTCAGTATTACTTGAGACTTTTAGCACCAAAAAGGGTCCACTAATGATACTTGGTGATTTTAATACTCATTTTGATGATCAAGGAAAACCTGAAGTCAAGAAGTGCTTAAAGTCTCTGCTAGCGAATAGGCTTGTACAACATGTGAACCGAGCTACACATCAGAAAAGTCATACATAGGATTGGATCATAACTAAAGAAAGTGATTCCTTTTTAAGTAACGTAAAGATTGAGGATCGTCAGATGTCTGATCATTTCTAGATAACTTTCACGTTAAATCTTGCCAGACCTTTACCACTAATGACAACAGTGACATGTCGTAATATCAAAGGCATACCGCAAGATAAATTTAGAAATGACATATTGGAATCTGAACTTCTAAAGAACCCTCCATTTATACTTGATGATCTCACTAAATTATACCACACCACTTTAACGGAACTACTTGACAAGCATGCCCCATCAGTTGAAAGGCATATACATGTCAAACCTAATTTACCCTGGTATAATGATGACATACATAAGTTGAAATTACTGAGAAGAAGAACATAACGAAAATGGAGGATTTCCGGCCTTGAGGTCCATCGTCAAATTTACGAACAAGCAAGAAAGGATGTGCAGAATGAAATTAAGCAGGCCAAAGCAAAATATTACCAAGAAGCAATACTTTCAAAGATAAACAACCCCAAAGCACTTTGGACAGTTCGGGAGCAGCCCGAAAAACTAGGTACTTTGAAATACCCAAAAAATTGGGTACTTTTATGCATTACGTCATTACATAAGCCTACACATTTGACTAGCCCACACTAACCATATGGGGTTTCTCATTTTCCGCTCCGGATTGTCCAAAATTCCACCGGATATCCTGAAATTTTGGAGACGAATAGTAAATAGATATTAAAAACTTTTGGCCGTTGCTTTTTGAAATTCATCGTCGCCTTTTAGAGAAAATGGACAAAACAAGACTACCCATAATCTGTTTTATTTATTTTCTCAAAAAGGCGACAGTCAATATCAAAAAGCAGCGGCAAAAAGTTTTGAATATCTGTTAACTATACGTCTCCAAAACTTCAGGTCATCCATTGAAATTTTGGACAATCCGGAGCGGAAAATGAGAAACTCCATATGTTTAGTGTGGGCTAGTCAAATGTGTAGGCTCATGCGATGACGTAATACATAAAAGTACCCAATTTTTTGGGTATTTCAAAGTACCCACTTTTTTGGGTTGCTCCCGAACTGTTGGACACAAATGTTTAAGCTATTAGGCAAAACTGAAGAGAAGATACTTCCTACAGCAGCAAATGATGAAATATTAGCAGAATTTTTCAACCAATACTTCTCAAGCAAAATTGAAAACCTAAGGATAGCACTCACCTCTGACAATAGTCGCCCTCAACTTGACCAAAGATCTGACCAAATGATGTCATCATTCAGTGGTGAACACCTAACTGAGTTTGAGCCAATGTCTGAACCACAAGTACTGAAACTGCTAATGGATTCAAAGCCTACAACATGTGAGTTGGATCCTATTCCAAGTAAATTTTGTTGCAGTTTTGTGATGTTCTCCTGCCTGTCATCACAAAAATGATAAATATCAGCCTGGACACAGAAATTGTACCTAAAGTATTCAAGAATGCGGTAGTGAAATCTCACATTAAAAAGCAGAACTTGGACAAAAATCAACTCATAAACTACCGTCCAGTGTCAAATCTCCCATTTCTCTCAAAGATCTTGGAAAAGGCAGTAAACAAGCAACTGGTAAATCATATTAATAGCCACAATCTTTCGGCAAAATTTCAATCTGCCTATAAGAGTGCACATAGTACTGAAACCGCTTTGGTGCGTGTTGTGGACGACTTGCAAATGGCGATAGATGATGGAAAAGTTGGAATCTTGGTACTCCTCGACCTCTCTGCTGCTTTCGACACGATCGATCACGAACTTCTGAAACAACGACTAGCTCATGAATACGGGTTCAGTAACAAAATACTTTCTTGGCTTTCATCGTATATATCAGACAGACACCAGTCTGTTATCATCAATGTGTCACAGTCCAATCCAATGAATCTAACATGTGGTGTACCACAAGGATCTGTTTTAGGTCCTCTGTTATTCACCTTATATACAAAGCCACTTGATAGACTTATAAAGAGTCATGACGTTCTTCATCACCTCTATGCCAATGATACACAGCTGATAGATAGTTTTCACCCAGCAGAAAGTGGAATGGTGGCACTTAGCAAACTTGAACTATGTACAACAAGCATAAAGTCTTGGATGACGAACAACATGCTCAAACTTAACGAGTGCAAGACAGAAGCTATGCTTGTAGGACCAAAGTCCAGACTGCTCAACACAGACATCAGTCATATCTCGGTTTGTCTCACCTCAATCCCACTCTCTAAATCAGTGAAAAATCTTGGTGTTTTTCTTCAACCGGAACTGACCATGGAGAAGCATATCACAGCGCCATGGAGAAGCATATCACAGCGCTTTGCAGGATCTGCAACTACCACTTGCACAATATTGGCAGCATCAGACACCTTCTGACTCAAGAGACGGCTTCAGCATTGGCAAGGTCATTAATCCTGTCACGTCTTGATTATTGCAACAGTCTGCTTGTAGGTGTGTCACATAAGAACATCAAACGATTGCAGAGGATACAAAACAAAGCTGCACGTATTGTCACTAAAACATCAAAACGTGAGAGTATTACAGCCGCGTTAAAGCTTTTGCACTGGCTACTAGTTGAAGCTAGAATCGAGTATAAAATATTGTGTTTAGCCTACCAGTGTATAGACGGATCAGCACCAGAATACCTCTGTGAGCTTCTGTCCATCTATCAGCCAAAAAGGTGTCTCAGGCCTAGTGACAAGCAATTGCTGGATATACCAAAGTGGAGACTAAAATCTTTTGGTTACAGGTCTTTCACAGTGGCAGCCGCCAGAGAATGGAATGATATTCCGAAATTTATAAAAGACATTAAATTTTTGAATACGTTTAAATCCCAGCTCAAAACATATTTGTTTAAGAAGTATTATTGATTTTTATCATAATTCAATTTAATCGTTTATTTACATTAACCTATCACTTTTATTGTATAAGCGCTTTGAGCATACTCCACAGTGTGGATTAAGCGCTATATAAATGTTCCTATTATTATTATCATTATTATTATAATATGCATGACATCAACACGAAAATTATTAGGGCACATGTGAGGGCCATGGCCTACCTGCGTATTATATATGACATAAATCCAACGTGTCATTCTGGAGATTTCGTGTTTACAAGCTCTATTTGGCAAAACCACATTAAGCCTACCCACTACGCATATTAATGAAATTCAACGTTTTTATACCACGAACACGTGGAAGTAGTTAGAAAAGGCGGGTTCTGGAACATTAACATAGATCTTCCAACACTTCGCCCGTCTCTAAAAGCTCCGGCCAAATCTCGCCGCCAAAGATTTCCCAAGACTTTACTCCACCCATCCTTAAATATCTCTCTTCCAAAGATCCTCCAACACTTCATCCCGTCTATCTCTCATCCAAAAATTCCCCAATACTTCATCCAGTCTCTCTCCATACCCCCTCTCTTCCAAAGATTCCCCAACACTTCACCCCATCTCTCTTTATAATCCCTATTCCCAAAGATCTTCCAAGACTTTACTCCACCCATCCTCAAATATGTCTCTTCCAAAGATCCTTCAACACTTTACTCCGTCTCTTAGAAAAAGGCGGGTTCTAACACATTGACATAGATTCATTAACAAATCACCCCGTCTCAAAATCAGCGGCTGACATAGATTTACCAATACTTTTATAGGCCCTCATCCCATATTCCCAAGCATCTCCCACATACCCCCGCAAGCATATCCCACATATTCCTCCAACCTTCCGCCCCATCCCCCATATACTTCAAAAATACATACATATTTTACAACGTAGATTTACTAATGTATTATACGTCTCGAGCCGAGACTCAAAAACGGCGGGGCCAAGGAATGTATCGATACTTTCTCGGCCCCGCCGTTTTTTGATCTCAATAAAAGACGTATAATTATTATTATTATTATTCACAACTTCTACAGCGCCAAATCCAAAAAAGGCTCTTGGCGCTTTACAAAAGACAAAACATGAAAGACACAATAAAAGCTTAAATACAGTAAAACGATACAAGGGACTAAACAGTATAAAAAAAAAAAAAAAAAAAGGTATATACAAACTATAAAAGCAGTAACAAGCGAGGTAGAAAGGTATAAAACTGGTAATGTACAAAAAGTAGAACTTACAAGTAAAAAACAATCAAAAGTACTGAAAATAGCTATGAGTCAAACAGTCAAAAGCAGCCACAAACAAGTGAGTTTTGAGGAATTTGTTGAAAGTTTTGACATCAGAGGCACATTTTATGAAAACGGGCAAATTGTTCCAGAGAGTAGCAGCTGAGTGACTAAAAATTATATCTGAGTAACGGGCAGTGTTGGTTTTGGGAACAACAAGTAAATATCTATTTTGTGATCTAAGATTACGAGGTGGATTATAAAGGGTAAGTTTATAAGCCAGGTAGGCAGGGGCGAGACCATTTAGAGATTTATAAGCAAAGAGCAGTATTTTGAAAGTAGGTCTGTAACATACAGGGAGCCAGTGGAGTTGTCTAAGAATGGGTGTAATGTAATCATGCCGGGGAGTTCTAGTAATTAAACGGGCTGCACAATTTTGAACCCGTTGGAGTTTCTGTAATGTGGTAATATTTACACCATACAAAAGAGAATTACAATAATCTAATCTAGAAGTTATAAAAGCATGAACTAAAATACGGCAAGCATCATCACTTATAAAATTTCTTATCTTACTAATAGAACGTATATGAAAATAGCATGTCTTGATCACTGATTGCACGTGCTGGTGCATTGTTAAATTGTTATCCAAAAGTACACCCAGATTCCTAACTGAAGACACTGGATGCAAAGAACAATTACCAAGTTGAATGTCAAAATTGTTAGAACAGGTGGAGAATAGATGGGATTTGAAAGAGAAAACAATTAATTCAGTTTTATCATCATTAAGTTTCAATTTATTGTTAACCATCCAAATGCGCAAGTCATCAAGGAAAGCTTCTAACTTCATCTTGATACTTTCCCAATTATCAGACCTCCGAAAAGTAATATAAAGCTGGGTGTCGTCAGCATAACAATGAAAATCTATTTTATGCCGTCTCACCAATTCACCAATGGGGCGTGTGTACATGCAATAAACCACTGGACCTAAAACAGATCCTTGAGGAACCCCACACTTTAAAGGCTTCCCCTCAGATTTTACTTCATTTATATTAACACACTGTACCCTGTCACTCATGTATGATTGAAGCCAATCCAATGCCAAGCTAGATCGAATTTGTAAAAAATGACGTGATGTTCACCCACCAACATCCAATAGAACGTAAAAAAGGGCCCCCAAGACGGGAGCCATACATCTTGTAACATTTATTGATGTATTTTTATCTCGTATTTATTTTCATAACTTCTACCATCCCGATATCTAATAATGTTTGTATTTATACCTAAAGCTTTTGCGGCGCAATACATTGATGGAAATACTTCCAACAGCCCACCATCTACGTATTTCACCGTCATATTTTTGGGATTATACACTTTAGTTCTCATGTGAGCAAGCTTCTCGTTAACTTCTTTACCCTCTGACCAAAAAGCTTCTATGTAGAAGCTCTTTGCTCTGACAAAAGATTTTTTTCATTCAGCAGATTTATCAAGTCTTTTTTATTCCTACAACAGGAAAATCTCTTTACTTTATTACATCTAGAAATATTTTTTAATTCGCAGACGCTAATTTCCCAGATTCATAATTTATTTATAAAAAGTTAAATCTTTAAGTAGTTTTATAGCTTTAGTAAACCACGTTCATTTTATTTTCATCCGATTGCAAGTAAATATACTTGTCCGATATGACCACCGCGTATGCTGTAGTACTAGCCGACACGTTAGAACTAAATTGAGCCTTGACTTGAATATCCGTAGTCTTATTTTTTATTCGTTCGCTTTGTTTACTTACGTCGATTATGAATAAATGATACAAAGTTTTAAAATCGGCGGGGGAAATATTCGGATTACTTATTAACTAATCCATGTGATAAAATTTACGTCTAAACGAAGCCGCATCTCCATAGGCCATGCTGAATTGATTTTTATCAAAATTTTAATTATAATTAATAGTCGGATACTTTCTAGAATTCAGCATAACGTAAGCATTGGTCATATTGACGTGATCGAATATCGACGAAGTTTTTTCTTGGTTGCCATCTTTATCCGTTTGAAATCCGAGAATAATCCATCTGGGTCGTTCTGGAGATGATTTTTTACTCAACGACCAACTAAAATCTTCAGCTTCAGGAACCAAAATACTTTTGCATTGTACCATTCTATACACCAGCGGATATTTCTTTTTTTCACTAATCGATTTGTAAAGCGCGGTTTTTAACTGGATTCTTGGAAATACTTGCGGCATAAACCATGAAATTCTAGTAAGTTCGATTTTACCAGTCGCTGCACTGCCACCTCTAAATATCGCGTCATCGTCCGATTGTCTAACCATGGCGAGAGTATGTTTCATTCCATACATAACTTTGGTGTAGTCTTCGCAAAAACCAAAAATATGTTTTAGAGGAATCCTAAAGCTAAACATTTCTTCAGTACTTGGACTTTCTATGATATAATCATGCCTAATTTCAAATCCAACATTCGCGTCGATCGCAGTTTTGCCGGTGTCTTTATACCAACACTGAGTGAGCTCCGGAGATTTTGAAAAACAGTCCGGATATTTCAACAAGCCAAACATCGTAGTGACCTGTCCAGGGTTAAATTTCGTATCCGGAAAGTCGATTAGACATATTATTAAACAAGTGCATTATTCCGTTATTCGTAATCGTAGCCTTATCCGTGTCGGCATACGCGGCACCACCCGCCTTTTTCGTCAATCTTCCCTCGACGATTATATAAGTCTCACTAGGATGCATAAATATATCTTGAGTTTCTATATTAATTTCTATTCTTCCAGGATTGTTGAGATTTTTTTCTTTAGACTCGTATTCGGTATATTCGTATTCTTCCGCAGGCTCAAAAATTTCGGGCTTTTCTTCTAAACTAAAAGTATTGTGAGATAAATTTTTATTTTAGGCAATATTTTTTTATAATTATTAGTTTTAATCCGCCCCCATTTCACAATTTAGCCAGATCTTGTATCGCTATGGGGGCTGCGTTTCTCTTGGACATTGCGCTATTCAATCTCCTTGCCCCGGGCGTTCTACTCACTATACCAACCGCGCTTCCATCTATCAACGAGCTTAGATTATCGCTTTTTTTTTCTCCACATATTTTGGGATTACCGCGTTTATTTTTTTGGCTACATTATCCGGAGAACATTCTTCCATTGGAATTCCAACTTTGCTAATTATTTTTTGGGTTTTGGGCGTTAATATCTTAGTTACTTCCCCCCCCCTTTTCTACGGCTCTTTTTCCAATTTCTATTGCCGCTTGTTTGCCAGATTCGAGGCCCTGCTTTCCCAGATTTATCGCCGCGCTCTTACCAACGTTTAAAATTTTACTTCCGACGTCTTTCGCTATTTGTTTACTCACATCGCTAGTCACTTTTTCGGCTAGAAATGTAGCCATATCTTGAAAAATCCCACTACCGCCATAGGCGTATGTTCTATTGAGTCTTCTATTTCCAAAAATGATCATTTTTTTTATTTATTTATATAGTTTTTAAATATTCTTATGAATTAATCATTTCCGACATGATGACTTTGTATAAAGAACTCCCGAAATTTCCCTTTCTTTTTAATTCGTCGCAAATTGATATAATTTCATTTCTTAATCCCGTATTTCCAGCCTCTCTGCTCGCCATCAATAATTCTAACCTGCCCACTAAAGATTCAGCGTTGCATGGAATGATTACCGTTTTCGACAGTTCAGATCCCTTTCTACTCTTTACTTCCTTCCATATCGTTCCTAAATACGTAGTCCATTTATGACTCCTCGACGAAGCCGGTGTTCCGCTTTCCGTATACAGCGCGTCGCTATCAATCATTATTTCTTTATAGATTTTCTCTTCATCGTCGGTTATATAATCGCGTATCGCCACCTTCGTTTGAATTAATTCCCAGAGTCCTTAAGTTCCTCTATATTTTCTTTCATTGGGAACAATATCATTATTTTGAATCGTGATTCTTTTTTTACTGATAAAATGTTTAATATTTCCATCTTTTTCCATGACCTTTACGCCAAAATTCGTATCCGATTCCCTTTCACTTTTTTTCCTTTTTTTACTTAATGATTTAGACAAGTATAAAGCAGCGAGCGGATTTATATGCGTAGTTACTAATTCATCCTCGTCATAATCATCATAGTCATCATCTTCTTCGATTCGAACTGATTCGCCCGAGGGACCTGGCAATCCTAACATTACCCCTGGCAATTTTCGCAATCCCATTTTTACAGGCAAAATTTGACTGGTTACATTTTTAGAAAGTTCTTCCAATGCTTCTGTAATGGGTTTGGACGATTTAATAAGTATTAACCATCGTTTCGCATTCACTGATTCTTTCCCTAATATTACTCTCTTGTATTTTTTCAACGACTGTGGTATATTTTTTGGAAATGTCTTCCAATTCTTTTATCGACCTAATTTTATAAAAAGACATGTTTTATTTATAGTTTTAAACGCTTTTTTTAAGCGTTTTAAAACGCTTTTAATCGTCTACGAATGTTTAAAGAAATACTTTACCTATACTATCAACTTTTCCCCATATTTCTCCAGCAATTCGGTCAATTCTAGATTGACGCCATCAGTTTCGTCCGCGCCCAATCGATTCTTTTTAGCCCTAATTTCTTCCTTTTGTTTTAAATACCCCACCTACGTTTCAAGAATAGTCGAAAATTCCTCTCGCTAATCACGTTATTATTTAAAGCCATAGAAACCAAATCTTCCATTAAGACCAATTTGGATTCTAAAAGAGTCTAAAATTCTTGTATTTCTTTATTTTATTTTCAAGTTTTTTGATAATGTTTTCACCGATGATGAATCCAACCCCAAGCCCCGCGGCGCAGGCTTGAACACCAACGGCTATCGGAGTAAGCAATAAAGTAATGCAAGTAGTACTGAAAATAATACAACCCGTATTACATAGAAAATCTATATTTTATGATACCTTCCTTTATAGCTTTGGCGTATTTCTCACAAAGATCTTTTCGTTTACCGATTTCCTCTTCGATGAGCTTTATAATTTCTAGTATTTTTTCTAATCTATAACTATTTCCATAATCTTTAAGTTCCATTTATTTTTATTTTAGTTTATTTTTCAACAACAAGTTTAAAAGCGGAATCTTTTTTAACATTTCTCTTACGTTAATATCTTTCAAGTCTAAATTAAATAATCTTCCTCCGTTCGCTTTTCAAATACAGCCCATTACCCACCGAGGAAAATCCACTTCCGTCGTACGTTTTCAAATACAGCCTGCAGTCTTCCTCCTGTATTTCACAAATACAACCGCCGCTTTTTAGGTATAATCCCTCGCCGATACCACTTCTTCTTTTTCCGATTCGTAATTCTTTGAGCGACGGAACTAGCCGCCCCCAATAAAGCTCCGGTGGCTAAAGCTGGAATGGCAAATCTTGTAATCAATGGCAATGCCGTGGCTTCAAGACCGGTTAAAGTCCGATAATTCCACCTTCTACCGTTTGATTATGTTTTAGTTGCGTCGGGCTCATTTTTATAGTCGTTCCTTTTCCTCCGTTATAAGCCTTGGTAATTTTATTTCTCTGAGCGTTCGTTATCGCTATTTATCTTCTCCCGAAAAATCGGCGTAATTTAAACGTATACTGACGGCTTCGCCATTTTGAATCGCGAGTCTTATCTTAGCCTTTTGAAAATCTGAAAGATATATTTTAACGTTTACGTACTTTGTCATTTTTCATTTCCTAATTTTTTTAAATAATTTATATTTCTCGCAAATGAAATCGAATCGTCAAAGTCCCCCCACGCAAATTAAGTTTATCTTCATTTTGATCGGTTACTTCTACTCGTAAAATTTCGATTCTATCGGTTATAATCGGCAAATAAATTGGGGCCGGCGGGGTTCTCTATAATTTTATATCCTGGATTTACTTTGGGGAAAAATGAATAAATATTGGCTGCAACTCGCCGTTTAAGTAGCTATTTGAAATTATATTTAAATTTATCAAAGTACTATTTATCCTCAAAATATCTACAATTTTTTCAGACTCTTGAGCTCCCCAGCATATATTTGTTTATTAAACCTCAAAACTTTGCCGATGGACTTGTTCGCGTTAAAGCTGACTTTATAATTTCCTTTCTCTCCAAAACTGATTTGAGGGTATTGATATTCGCGGATATCCTAATAAACAGCTCGTCCGCTTCGTATTAAAATGTGAATTGTCTTTCATTTTCTTTATAATGATGGCATTTATATCTTCTATGCCATAACTTCCTTCGGGTATATCAATAGTATACCAGGTGTTTCCTCCATTGTTCGAATAGGTAAATAAAGAATTTGAATCGTCGATATTTGGAAAAGAATAATACGTTTCTAGATTGACCAGCGCAATTTCATATTTTCGGTCCTTTACCAATTCGATGGATGGATTAAATATAGTTTCCAAAAAAATATCATTTCCACTCAACATGAATGCATCAAAGTTTTTGGTCCGGTATTTTTTTAAATTTTCATAAGCAAGTCTTCGTTCATTTTTTGTATTTAGAGTTTTATTTTAAATATTTATTATCTACGTAAGAATTTAAAGACTCTCGATAACCTTTCCATTTTACGAGAGATTTATTCTTTCCAATTTTAACAATCTCCTCAGTTCTAAATATTTCTTGACTCGTCTCTCGTAATTCAGCTGCGTAAAAACTTCCAATTATCTCTTTGTTGTTATAATCCTTTATTTTATACATCGGAGGATGAGTACTTTGAATTTCGAAATGGTAAATATTTCTTCGGTCCAACGTGGAAGATATCCTTTTTCAAACGTTTTTTTTCTTCTTAGTAATTCTAATTTTATCTCCAACGTTAAACTTAAAATACTTAGGACCTTTATTTTTCATCATTTCCGGATAAAGACTCCTCCAAACTTTATTTTCATTTTTAGTCTCGCTGGCATTTACTGGGGTCATTTTTATAGACGAATGTTTGGTATTATTATATTTTTCCACGAGTTTGTCTAAAATATCTAAATACCTTCTAGTAGAATTGGCCGTAAACTATTTAAACATTTTTTTTTTTCATCGTTCTATTCCACTGCTCGACGACGCTAGATTTTTTTCGTTTTTGGTAAAATACGGGTTAATTAATTTTTAACGACATCGTTATAAAATTCTTTGCCTTTATCTACCCACACTTTAGAAGACTTTCGACCCTCGTTGAATATTTTTCCAAATCCCTCCGCCGTAGATTTTCCCGTTTTATCCTTTAGTGGAATCATCCATCCATATTTTGGAAATACGTCGTTTACGCTTAATATATATTTTGTTCATTATTGTCTTTAAGAATTCCCTCATATCGACTAAATCGGCCGCCCATATTTCGTCTATTCCGTTAACGCGAACCTTGCGCCTTTCAAATTTTCTGGTTGTCGGCTCGTGAAGTTCATTGGCCAATTGGTCGGATCATTTTAAATTCAACGCTTTTTTTTCCCGGCTAAGGATTTAATGAATTGATATTTTTGCTTTTTACATGTGCCGCAAATTCCTCGTTTCGCCAGTCTTTTGTTTTTAATTCTACGATCTGTTCGTTTAAAGTATTAGTATCTCGTTTACATTTTAAACAGTACATCTCTTTTTTTTATTTAGGTAATTTATTTTTTTAAATAAAAAAATGGATGTTAAAATCTTATCTTGGAATGGAATAAATACACCCCGACGAAATCATCCTCTTTTACCTAAAAGTATAAGTGGGCTAATAGTTGGAAAAAGTGGATGTGAAAAAACGACTTTATTGTTAAATCTTTTATTACGCGAGGGTTGGTTAGATTACGACAACCTTTATATATTTGGAACAAGTTTATTTCAGCCTGAATACCAAATTCTTAAAATCAGAATGAAAGCCAAGCTACCCAAAGAATTTTTATTGAATTTATTAGGCTATAGCGAGTCTATTTTTAACTCGGGGTATCCGATAAAACTGATTATAGAAGAAATGGAAAACCAATTAATCGAAAAGTCTCAGGCCGAATGTAATTTTTACGACTCTGCGGAAGACGTGCCAGATCCTAGAGATTTAATCCCAGAATACAACAACTTAATGATATTTGACGACTTGATATTGGAAAAACAAAACAAGTGCGAATCGTACTATACGCGGGGCAGACATTCTAACGTGGATTCTTTTTATCTTCTCAAAATTACTTTAAACTTCCCAGGCAAACGATAAGGGAAAATACGAATTTTATATGTCTTTTCAAACAAGATAATAAAAACCTAAATCACATCTACGACGATCACGTGGGTGGCGATATGAAAAAAGATGAATTTAGAGAATTATGTAAAATTGCGTGGCGAGAACCTCATGAATTTGTCGTAATCGATTTATCTTTGAAAGTCGGTGGGGAAAAGCATGGAAGCGGATACGATACGATATACGTACCTAGGGCGGGGTAAAACGAAAGATCCAGTTCGATCAATAACGACGCCGTTCCATAAGTCGAACTCGCATTGGTGCTGTTTGATACGAAACTAATTAGGGATCCGGCTGCCACTTTTACGAGGTCTTTGCGTAAGGATATAAGTATTTTGCGTAATCAAATCGAGTACAATTTTTATTGAAACGATGGCGCCTACCATGTTATCAATTTCGGCATTGTTGCCTCTCACCGATATGGCACCCCCAATTATTCTTCCACCCATTGGTATAATTTCGTCCATACGCGTACGCTTTTGGACGAAGGCCCACGTACTCTACGATAAGTTTTTCCTCCAGCCTCGTCTTTGAAAAGGCCAGGCACTTTTTTATTTATTCCTTCTTTTATCCCAGAGGGGTGATTCTCTGGAAAATTGCTCGTATCAAAAAACATTTTCACGTCTGAAGATATGTCTTTATAAAAATCTTCGGTTTCAATATCGTAAAATAGAGAATCCGTGTCTGTCATTAAAAGCGCCGCTTTGGGGCCGCACTTATCTTGAATATAGTAGTGATGAAAATTGTACATTAACTTTTTACTCAAGTCTAAAATGGACAATCCCAAATAAACCGGTTTGTTAAATACTACCCTTATCCTTTTCATGTGGATGGCACACAAATTTTCAGTAGAAATTGTGCAATGTTGATAATTTATTTTTTTGGAAAGCTTTTTGGCAGCCATCTCAGAAGTTACCAACCTGATGTCTTTATAATTTTTAATATTTTCCATGGTCTTAACAAATACACAATTATTCATGCCTTTAAAGAAATCTTTTTTAAAGTCATTTTTAGATTGAACTCAAAAGTTGGTATCTAAATCGATATACTCTTTTAACCATGGCCGCTCATTAAATTTAATTCCTTTGTATATTTTTACAATTTCTAATCCTATGCGAAGATAGTTTTTAAGAGCCTCGTGAAGAAGGATATATTTCGTTTTACCCTCCAAATTTGGAATTAATCTATCGACTTTATTAACTCGCTTTAACTTCTGGAGCTAGTGGATAATCATTATGAGAGTCGTGAAGACTAGCTGGATATTCAAGATCTACTTTGAGTATGCATGGAATATTTCCACCATTTCATTAATTCTTTTTTCTTCATCCATTCAAATCCGCCTGTGGGGAGATTTTCACTCATTGCCCAACCGTATAAATTATTGGCGTGTAGATAAGTTAGGTGTTTGCAGGGGGCGTCTTTATCATATTTTTCGCCCATATACGAGTTATTCGTTTTTCCATATCTATTTGAAATCATTGAAATACCGCCTCTGGTTCCCGCCTCAAACATCAATAACATATTTGGGTCGTGAAGGAGTTCTAATTTTAAACCTGTTTTTTCAGCATCGTGTCCCAAGACAATCCTGGCGATGTATAATACTGAGCTGGATCCAAGTAGTAACTTTTTATACAAACATCTCGATTTTTTTTTTAAATATCGGCTAACAATAAAACGTCAGTCCTAAGATATAAATCATGATGTCCTTATTTTTTAATGCTTGAGACGACCCATACTTTTTGAGCTTCTTTATCAGTAATACCTTCGTCGTATAATCTTGAATAAAAGGCGCTTTTGGGGGTAAACTCCCTTCCTCTAATTTTTCTAATTGATCAACATAGTCATAAGGGTAAACTCCCTTTCTCAAGACTAAATCTAACATTTTGCCTTTGAAATATTTTTAATGTTTGAGAATTTATCCTTATCGAGATTATCAGCCAATTTTGCTAAGGCAGATGGCATAAATTTAAAACTATCCAAAAATCTTAGCTCTAGTTTTTAAGATTTTGATTTACCATCTTGTCTTATGTAGGAATCTATGGATATCTTTTTAGAGAAGCTAATATATTTGTCTTCATTATCGGCGATGCAACTTATGGTTCCCTCCTGCACACCTAAACTTTTTACAAACAAGTGGGCGTCATACCCAGATAAATCATGAAAAAATATTGGGATAAACTTTGGTTTTTCAAAGTTTAAATTACATTTATTGTGCGCAGCCCCCTATAGATACCTGTAAAATGACAGTAATCTCTACCTTTTTTATTATCATCCGAGGTTAACTGTTTTGATAAATCCAACAAACGTTTGATTCTTGAAAATTAACTTCATCTTCTTTCGTAGATATTACACCTTTTGGTTTTTATTTTTTCGTATAATTGACATACCTCATTTCTAGGTTGTCTATAAATATTTGGGCTATATCATCATCCTCTTTTTTTAGTATAACTAACTATCTTATCGTCTTCCCCTTTAAAACCTTTAATATAAAAACAAAATCCTGATGGGGTATGTTTTTGATATTGCATAGTATAACTATTCCTTGGATCTGGTTCACAAAAATCTATTTTTTCCTCGAGCGATTCAAAATCGGCGTAAATTACGAATGGGACTTTCATGGACTTACTAAAATTGTTAAAAGACAGAGTAGTTCTTTTTTCCGGAAGTATCATTTTAACCGCCTCATTCTACAATCTGACAATATTCGAGATGCTTGTTTAATGCTATTTTGGTTGGAAAAGAATTTATACATCTTCGACAATAATGCCTTTTAGATTTCTTGTTAGAGACTTGGGTCGATAATAATCTACTTATATTTTCAATAAGGCAATAGTGATGGACGTCGTTATTTGAAATTAAAATTAAATCTACGACAGTTTCCCTCAATAAATAGTCGCTTATTCTCAGTGGGTACACTCCCTCGCCCTCATATCCGTATACAGTACGTTGACAGAAATGGATTCGTTTTGTCTTTCAAATTTAGGTATTGTTTTCAAGCCAACTGGGAATTTAATGTTGGTCCAATTAAAGCTTTCGCTTTGTGATCTTAATTTCGCAGTCACTCGATGAGGATTGGCGGTAACTGGATTCAGAGTTCTGGTAATGCACCATTTGAAGAAGCAGGAATCGGTATTTTTAAAATTAACAATCGTTTTTTTTCTTAACCAGAAAAGGAGGAAGAGAAATAAAAGAAGACCCTACAATTGGTTGATAACTTACCAAATGAACTTCTAAATTTCTTATAGATTGAAATCTAAACCCACTCCCCCGTCTTTGAAAAATTGAAATTTTTCCAATATTTTATCCACCATCTCTTGATAAATTTCTTCGATATTTGTTCCCATTTAAATAATCTTAATGGACGAAGAAAAATTTGCCTTAACTACTTTCTTTCCACCAGTATCGATATTAATTTTTCCATATAGCACTTTATAATTAGTTTTACTTTTGTTTGTGGATTTCTTTTTAGCAAGTCCACGATGGAAGATTTTGCCCCAATAAAAAAGCTGGAGGATCGTAATTTGGTAGACCCTCGATAGTGTGTTGAACGACAAACCTTTTTAGCGCAGATTCGCCCTCGATTAATCTAAAGTCTCTTTTTTCGTGTATAATTCTTTTAACAATTTTTTAAAATGTGTCTATGGTTGGATTAATTTTTCTGAGTGGTATATTAAGTTTTAAAAAATGCTTTGCCCACGTCCTTAATTTTGTTTTAATTATAGTTGTTTTATTTCGCGGGTCTTTTAGTCTCGTTGATGTAGTTGATGTAGTTGATGTACTTGGTTGTAAAATTGAGGTGGGGATTGGCCTATCCATAATCCTCCTTTTCTGGGGCATATAATTCTTTAATCCTTTTTTTAAGATATCTAGGGTAGAATCAACTTTTTTAATACCACTCTCTAAAAGTTTTGTCATTTTAGGGGGTAGTTTTTTTAAGACTTTTAAATAGTATATTCACCATTGATTTAACA
>JAIGNY010003617.1:1130000-1147500 GCA_020152595.1 Chiridota heheva
CACGTAGAGGGCACATTTGATGTTGCTGCCGAGGTTGTCTGCAATGTTGTTAATGCTCAGCTTGAAGAGTGTAGGGGAGAGGATACTGCCTTGGGGGACACCCTCTTCTTGGTGGTAGGGGTTGGAGAGGGTGTAACCAATACGAACTTGGAACTATTTGGGTGAGAGGAAGTTTTAAATAAAGATGGGGAGGTGGCCTCTGAGGCCGATGGTGTAAAGCTTACGGGTACTGCCGTATTTTAAAGTGGTATCAAAAGCTTTCTCGAGGTCGAAAAAGATGGCAATGAGGTATTCCTTTTAGCAAAGGATTCCCAAATGGCGGTGTTGATCGTGATTAACTGGTCCAAGGTATTGCGACGTTTCCGGAAGCCGCTTTGTTGAGGAGTGAAGATTCTCTTGGTCTCAAAGAACCAGTCGGTGCTGTTCTTCCCCGGTTTGGGGACAAGGGTGATGATAGCTGTCCTCTAGATAAGGGGAAGGAGGATGAGGACCAAATGTAATTGAGGGTGATGAGTAGGGTAGCGGTAGCCTTGTTGGAGAGGTGTTTCAGAACTGGTAGGGGATGTTATCTGGGCCCGTGGAGATGCAGTTAGCGTCGTTGATGGCTTGCTTTAATTCAGATAAGGTGAGAGGGGTGTTGTAGTTTTCGGTGTCGTCTGAGGAAAAAAGTAATTCTTCATGTTTCGTCGCGACCTTTTTTGGCTTTAAAAGCATTGGAGTAGTTGGCCGAGGACGAAATGTTGTTGAAAGAGCGACGGGGCGGTTAACGATATAATTTTTCTCGGTGACTAGATTGCCATTCCAATAGAGATGAGAGACTTGCCCACATACCGTGGAACCAACGGGGTGTGGGGGTGTCACACCCCTCCCTTTCAACCTCGCTTTTTGTCAGGAAAATTGTGACTTTGTCGGGAAATTTCACCAATCATCCCTAACAAGATGAACAATCGGAAATGAAAGTCATGCCAAAAAATAGTTATGTCGGGGAAATTTGAACTTTGTCGGGAATTTTGATTATTCATAACCTTAAAAACGAAACTTCATCAACTTATGTTCATCGCTAATCAATGTACATTTAATTTTCTTTGTTCTCAATTTACAGAAAAATATATATTTACATGATTTAACACACACACAAGTTGAATGACGCCTGTTGAATGTTGAGTCACATACAGACATATGAATATTTAATTATCAGACATAAAGCAAATTACTTAACTCGGAGTGGTGATCTATTATGAATGTCGGGAATGAGGTTTTGCTATTATTTAATTAAGATTTTCATACATCAATGGCTTCCATCATCAATTGTGAACAAGCTGACTGGTACAAAGATAACAGAGTGTTTGTAGAGATAACCCATGGTATAATACGAACCGAAATATTTGTGGGTCAATAGTGATGAGAAAAACAATTTAAAAATGTATTTTGCGTTTTTTCTTCTTCTGTGGTTCATAACAATTAGTACCTAAATGAACGCCGGTGTTCAGTTTTAAAACAGAAAGTCACCATGCAAAATGGAAACGTATACCATGTAAGATTCGCGCTCTTACATCAGCAATGTTCGGTTTTTCCACATGTTAGAAAATCATACATCTCAAGGCCACCGAAAATTTACGCATTACTGCCCTCACACTACATACATACAGTGTACAATTGTATTTACACTGTATGTATGCAGTTTATTTCAGGAATGGCTTAAGCGAATACAGCGTGTACATTAATAAATATTTGGTGAGGACGCTGCGAGTAGCAATGTTGTAGATGTCAGGCACAATAATGGCCGCACCTAAATAGTAAGGTTTCCATGCTGTTTTGGGGTGATGTTACCGTGTAAATCTGTGTTGATTTTAGATAAAATATCAGCCATAAAATGCCTAAAATCGCAGACCTTCCGGAGGCTTTGGCCCCTGGACTCCCACCGGGGCTTCGTCCCTGGACCCCACTACAGGCCCTAAGGCGGCCCCTTGACCCCGCGGTTTGGGATAAGCGCTTCACGTTAGCATTCACGCCTAGGGCGTGAAAGATTTTGTCGGGAAATATTCCTTCAAACCCTCCAATAAAATTTCTTAGCTACGCCCCTGCGTGGAAGCTTATACCAGCACTTATGCCAGCGGAGGGGGTAAGGAATGACTGGGGCGACGGGGAGTTCAAGATAGCCGGCAATAATGTGGGAGGGGAGGGTTGATGTGGCAAACGTCAAGAATATGGTATTGGTGGGTGCTTCAACACCGTCTCTCTTGAGGAAGAGACGACGGGCCTCAGTTACGTGTTGGCTGGCAAGTTCCTCTACAAGGTCTTTGTTTGTCAAGTAGGCAAGGTCCCTAGTTATGATCACACCTTTGCTTGAGTTCAGGGAATGATCGGGGGTAACTGCTATGTCAATACCAGTGTTAGCTAGGATTTTGGAAGAGAGGAGGGTGGTGGCTGAGTGTCCCTGGTGCAGTGCACCAGGAGATCGGATTTCTGAGGGTAGAAACCTTGGAGAGGGTGCCGACAAGGCCGTGAAGCGCCTTGTGAATAAGGAAGGGGGAAACTCTTTTCAAACTGTCTTGTTTGTTGGTGGCCTGATGATGATTAGAATTTGGGGGATTGGGACTGAGGTATGGTCTATGGAGGTAGCAGGTAGGTCACAGGAAGGGGAGAAATAGAGTCATGGGTATGGCAGAAGTGTTTGGTCATGTTGGAAAAAATGACCTAGGGCCGGGAGATCCGAGGCAGCTGAAAATAAAGTTGCGCAACTACTATAGGGGAACCACTGTACAAGTCAACCGAAAAGGGCGTGTGGGCAGGTCACAACGGAAAAAAAAAAAACTAAAAAGGAACGATCCTACCGAAATCAGTTACCTATTCTCAAAGAGAAAAAAAAAAAAATGGTGCAAAGGTATAGGTTTAAAGTGCGTGATTTATGAAAATCCAGAACAGTAAGGTGAGAGAACAGATTATGAAATTTATGTTGCTCTCGTCACGTCAAGAATGGTATTCAGATGCATTTATAAAAACAGACATAGGACCCCCCCCACCCTTCCCCGAAATTATGTCTGTGTACCCCATGTCCACAAATTCAGACTTGGAATGTATGATGTTATAGGCAACATGGAATTGGCAAAACTTGTGTATTTTTGAAAATTTCTAATCAGCTAATTGTTCTATTTAACAATATGGCTTTTAAATCAGCCAGGATTAAATGTCCCAAGCGGGTTATTTCTTTTTCACCTTGTTACTGTGCAAGTTTTTACTGCCTAAGCATATCAACTAAATTTCTCATGTTTTCGGAAAGTTAGGTTATATAGTTCTGATCTTCCAGTTACATAGTCATTCAAGATTACTCTTTCAGAAAAAGAATTCTTCAGGAGTTTAAACTTTTAATTTGCTCACTTGTATGCTTGAAAACTCACAAAACAGGAATGAAATAATTTCAATAAGACCCCCAACTTTTCTTTATAAATTCAAAGCTGCCTGTTTCATTCTGCTGATTTTGCAGTAAAATTTAGTTTTCATATACTTAAGAGCAGACTTTTAATAAATCTTCAGTCCAATTAGATTTCCTTATGATATCAATTTTCAAAGAAATGTTTGAAAATGTCATCTAATAAGTATAAAGTATTATATTTCCACTTTTTTCGATATTGTTTTTAATACAGAAACTATAGAGTACGGGAGGGCTGGAGAAAGATCCCTGTATGTAAAATATACATCATATGAAATAAAGTTTATGTGCATGTTATGTCAGATTTAATATCTCCTTTGATTATGAAGGTGCTCAAATTTACATGTTCCTTTGCGCCTAGCATCAATTGCTCTAGGGGTGATTATGGTCGCCTGGTGAAATTTCCTTAAAAAAATTCACTGTCAAAAAGGGATCATAGACCTACATGTTTGAGAACGTCGGGGTCACCATATAAAGGCCCAGTAAATGCTTTGGCGCACAAACTGATGTTTTTAAGGCAAGATAGCCTACTTTTGCGCTCTTACGTTATATGTGGCGCCTAAACTAGCTTTGGTGCCAGGGTAAGCGCATATGCGAAGGTAGCCGTCTCATGTAGCTATCATATGACGTATCATATATTAAGATTGAGAACGTCGGGGTCACCATATAAAGGCCCAGTGGGTGCGTTGGTCCGTAAACTGATGTTATAACGTAAAATAGTACTTTTGCGCTCTTGCGTTATCTGTGGCGCCTAAACTAGCTATGGTTCCAGGGTAGACGTATATGGGGGTAATAGCCCACTCATATAGCTATTCTATGACGTACCATACATCAGGATTGAGATCGTCGGGTCACCATATAAAGACCCAGTTAATGCTTGGGCCAATAAACTGATGTTTTTAACGCAAAATAGCCTACTTTTGCGCTCTTGCATTATGTGGAAGCACTAATATAGCTATCTCTTGACGTATCATATATAAGGATTTAGACTGTCAGGGTCACCATATAAAGGCCCAGTAGATGCATGTGCCCATAAACTGATGTTTTTAACAAAAATAGCGTACTTTTGCACTATTGCGTTATCTGTGGCGCCTAAGCTAGCTTTGGTGCTGGGGTAGACCAGGGATATGTTAGCCCTGGGTAGACGCACATGGGGGTGGTATTCACTCAAAAAGTTATCCTATGACGTATTACACATTTAGATTGAGACCGTCGAGGTCACCATATAAAGGTTCAGTAGGTGCAAGGGCAATAAACTAATGTTTTAACGTAAAATAGTACTTTTGTGTTTTTGCGTTATCCGTGGCGCCTTAACTAGGTATAGTGCCGGAATAGGCGCCAATGGAGATGGTAGCTCACTCACATAGCTATCCTAGGACGTATAATATATTAAAATTGAGACCCTCGGGTCACCGTATAAGGGCCCGGTAAATGCTTGGGCCAATAAACTGATGTTTTTAACGCAAAATAGCCTACTATTGCGCTCTTGCGTTATATGTGGCGCTTAAACTAGCTTTGGTGCCGAGGTAGACGCAGATGGGAGTGGTATCCCACTCATATAGCTATGCTATGATGTATCATACATTAAGATTAAGACCGTCGGGGTTACCATATAAAGGCCCAGTAGCTGCGTTGGTCCATAAACTGATGTTTCAACGTAAAATAGTACTTTTGCGCTATTGCATTATCTGTGGCGCTTAAACCAGCTTTGGTACCGGGGTAGATGTAAATGCGGATTATAGCCCACTCATATAGCTATCCTATGATGTATCATACATTCAGATTGAGACCGTCGGGGTCACCATGTAAAGGCCCAGTAGATCCGTTCGTCTTGTCAATATTTATCGCTCTCCTGGATGTCATTATGGTCATTTTCTTGCTGAATTTGAAAACATGATAGTTGAATACCTTCTTCATCCTTCTGATATTCTATTTTGTGGAGATTTTAATATTCATGTGGATGACACAAATAATCCTGCCGCCAATCAATTTAAAGATTTATTATCTTCTTTTGGATTATCTCAACATGTGCATGAACCCACTCACAAGCATGGGCATTGTTTAGACCTTCTCATCACTCGAGAACATGTGTCTTTACTCAACAATATGTATATACATCCTGGATTATCTGATCATTATGCTATCATGTGTACTCTCAATCTTCAAAACCTCCCTTACCTTCTGTTTCCACCAAGGCACGTAATCTCAAAGAAATTGACATTCATCAATTTTCTGAGGATGTAAAATCTGCCTTTGCTGCCACTAACTTTGAAGAGTGCACTTTGGATATTTGTGTGGAAAAATATGAAACTGTTCTTCAAGCAGTTTTAGACAAGCATGCACCCGTAAAGAAAAAGACTGTTAAACTAAGATCGGCTAGTCCTTGGTTTACTGATGAGATACGATCTGCTAGGAAAATTCGTCGACAGTTCGAGCGGAAATGAATTCAATCAAAGCTGGAAGTCCACAGGCAGGCATATTGCATGCAGCGTCATATTGTGGTTAAGCTGATTGATCAGGCAAAGACGGCATATTATTCAAGTAAGGTTGGTGACTGCTCTGGGGATCAGAAAAAGCTCTTCGATGTTGTTAACAGCCTTTTGCACAAGTCTAAAAAACCAGTCCTTCCCACTTCAGATTCTGACAAAACTCTTGCAGAAACATTTTCAAACTTTTTGTTAATAAAATTGAAACTATTCGGCAATCCTTTGATATGAATACTACTGATTCTATTTGTACATCTACTATTCCTGCTCCAAATGTTAGAGAAAATATTTCTGTATTTCAACCTGCGTGTGAGGATGAAATACGCAATATCATAATGAAATCACCATCAAAATCATGTGAACTTGACCCTGTACCTACTTCCTTAATTAAACAATGTATTGATATTTTTGTACCATATTTCACTGTCATTGTAAATAAATCTCTAGAAGATGGGTGTTTTCCTGACAGCCTAAAGGTTGCACACGTTCGTCCCCTCCTGAAAAAGGTTGGCCTTGATCGGGAGGTTTTGAAAAATTACAGACCTGTTGCAAATTTAAAATTCCTTGGTAAAACAATTGAGCGTGTTGTATCCTCTAGACTTTCAAATCATGTGCATATCAATATGTTATCAGATCCATTTCAATCTGCTTACAAAGCACACCATGGTATTGAAACGGCATTACTTAGAGTTAACAATGATATTTTATCCGCAATGGATGATGGTAAAATAACTGCTTTGATTTTGTTAGACTTAAGTGCCGCTTTCGATACTGTCGATCATAGTATTTTGCTTTCACGTCTAAGGGACTACATTGGAGTTAATGATATTGCATTGAAATGGTGCCATTCTTACTTATTTCATAGGCCTCAGTACGTGTGTATAGGGGATGATGTATCTGTACCTGTTTTTCTGGATTTTCTGTACCACAAGGTTCTGTTCTAGGACCACAATGGTTTACAATATATACATATCCTATCCGTGACATTGTAATGAAATATAATCTTGCTTATCACGTCTACGCTGACGATACACAAATTTATTTTTCCTTCAAAGCTTTGCAGCAACATAGTGTTTCAACCATCCAATGCTTAGAAAATTGTATTAGAGATATTCGTATTTGGATGAAACAAAACTTTTTAAAACTAAATGATGACAAAACAATGTATATGTTAATTGATCTCGACAAAAACTTGCAAAATTTACAATGCCAGATATTGTCATTGGTGATTCTAATATCAAATCTTGCTCTCAAGCACGTAACCTAGGTGTCATCTTTGATTCAACCATGAGTATGAACTCTCATATTTCACGGGTTACCCGCACTGCTGCTTTTCATCTTCGAAACATTGGTAAAATAAGGAAATATCTTGACCCTACTGCTACTGTTCAAATCATACATTCCTTTGTGACTTCACGTCTAGATATGGGAAATTCTCTACTGTATGGTCTTCCTCAAAAACAAATTCACCGTCTTCAACTGATTCAAAACTCTGCTGCACGCCTTGTAACGCTCTCAAAAAAATCTTGTCACATTACTCCAATCCTAAAAGACTTGCATTGGCTCCCTGTGTCATATAGGATAATATATAAAATACTGCTTATTGTTTACAAATCGTTGATTGGGTGTGCTCCAAATTATATCTCTGACCTTTTAAAATCATATATTCCTACTCGTCTGCTCGTGCTCTTCGATCCAGTGACAAATTACTTTTATGTGAACAAAAATCTAACCACTCATGGGGTGATAGGTCTTTTGGTATAGCTGCACCACGGTTGTGGAATCAATTACCCCTTCATGTCAGATCATCCAATTCTCTTGCAATTTTTAAAACAAATCTAAAGACACATCTCATGTCCAAAGCGTTTATTTAATATTGTTTTTGTGTATACATATGTGGGTGTATGTGCGTGTGTAGGCTCCTATGTATGTTTTTGTTATTTATTTTTTTAATTGTTATTCCTTTATGTTTTTCACATTGTACGGCGCCTTGAGCACCTTCTGGGTGGATACGTGCGCATTATAAATCTTATTTATTATTATATTATAGATGAATGGGCCCATAAATTAATGTTTTTAACAAAAATAGTACTTTTGCGCTCTTGCGTTATCTGTTGCGCTTAAGGCAGCTTTGGTAGACTCACATTGGAGTATCCCACTCATATTGCTATCCTTTGACATATCATACATTAAGATTGAGACCGTTTGGGTCAGCATAAAAAGTCCCAGTAGATGAATAAGACCTCCTATGACATATCATACATTAAGATTGAGACCGTCTGGGTCAGCATAAAAAGTCCCAGTAGATGAATAAGACCATAAGCTGATATTTTAACGTAAAATAGCGTACTTTTGCGTTCTTGCGTTATCTATGGCGCCTAAATCAGCTTTGGTGCCGGAGTAGACACATATGGGGGATATGTAGCCCACTAATATAGCTATCCAATGACGTATCATATATAATATTTAGACCGTCAGGGTCAGCATAAAAACGCCAAGTAGATGCATGGACCCATAAACTGATGTTTTTCATAGAATAGTACTTTTGCGATCTTGCGTTATCTGTGGCGTCTAAATCAGCTTTGATGCCGGAATAAACGCACATGGGGGTGGTAACCCACTCATATAGCTATCCCATGACGTATCATATTTTAAAATTGAGACCCTCTGGGTCATCATATGAAGGCCCAGTAGATGCATGTGCCCATAAACAAATGCTTTTACGTAAAATAGTACTTTTGCACTCTTGCGTTATCTGTGGCGCTTAAACTAGCTTTGGTGCCGGGGTAAACGCACGTGTGGGTAATAGCCCATTCATATAGCTATTAAACCATTGGGATTAGCATAAAAAAGGCCCAGTAGATACATGGGCCCATAAACTGGTGCCGGGGTAGACATATATTTGAGATGTAACCCACAATCAAAATTAAACAGGAGAACATTCGCTTAACATTCTAATGTTAAGCGACTTCTATTTAGGACTTATTTTTTTTTTTGATTACGTTACAAATTTTGAGCTGTCCACTTTTTCATATTCAACTTTTTAATTCCGCATCTAAAATTTTTAATTTAAAGAATAAAAAGTCTCAATTTAAAGAATACTTTGTGTAGAATGTAAAGTCTTTCAGCTGTTCAGGTGAAAATAAAATATGTACCGGTCCGTGTAACAATCAGACATTATAAAAAAAACGTTACAAATTATGCAAAATTAAAACTTTTTAAAAAGTCACTAATGCCGGATATAAACTCTTTCCCAAAATGTTAAAAATATCGGTATTTATGTTTGGAAGTTAAATCTTACCGAAGAGCGTTTCATTGCCTCAAATTACGAACCTTTATTTACAATTTATGGACCTTTTCACCCTTTGGAGTCCTGTAGACAGGCGTTATGTGCTGGCGCCTGAAGATGTTTGATGGTCTGATAGTACAGGTATTCAGATATTTTGACTGACGTATTTTGAAAGCATGTATAGTACGACAGTGTTATAACATTAGGGGCGATAAAGTGCCCCAACGTCACCAGAAAATTAATTATCTAATTATCGATAAGAACAGCAGAAGGATACTACAAAAATATGTGAATTTTAGATCAAGATATTTAGGAACAAAATGTGAGAAAATAGGACAATTTCATATGTCTACAAGAATTGGGAAATTTATAGATCATAAGTTTCAAAATCGGAATGTTTACATCACGATGCAACAGGAAATACGAACTACTGTGCGTATGTACATAGGTCTCATAAGCGGCGGAGATATTTCATACTAGGGGAGGGGCGACGATTCTTAAAACAATCGTCATGGTTTGGGCTGGGTTGAAAATTGTTCATATATCTTAAGGCTCTTAATGCTTAGAAATGGTCATTTCGCCGCCTAATCCTTATGTAATCCCAAATCATAAATTTTCTTCTCTTATTAATATTGTGGGGGAGGGGGAAAGAGGCAGGCACCAGAAAAATTATTGGGGAGCCAGGCCCCTTCCCCTCCCCCCTCCGGTTCCACTGTCTCTGTGACACTTTGCGACGAGCTGAACACAAAATCTCACGAACGACATATACTTATTGTTTGGCATAGGCATGATAAAACCTTGCAATAGGGATAAATGAGCAACAGTATGCACGCTGCACTTATGCGTCGCCATTGGCCGCGGTAGGCAGTAAGGTCTTGGGAGGGCGGAGTCGTTGATACACTTTTAAAATTCGGCACAAACAGCAAATATGCTCGAGAAAAAAAGAAAACAAAATTGTACACAGATTTCGGGAAATCATTAGCATAGAACTGTATATCAAAATCAAAGGAGAATATTTCACATATATAAGAGAATGATCCCACCGTTGATACCAATTTATTACAATGTTATTTGCTTTCGAGTACATTCTGATGTTATTAGTAGATTCTATGTTTAAAGGAGATATTAAGTCATTTAATATGATAGCAATACGTACTATAAGTCATCAGACTAAAATCACATCTTCCAAAACAATTAAGCATATATTTGGTTATTTATTAAAACATTAATTATGTCAAAAAAAGTACATGAGAACAGCCATTTTGTCCATCAGTCCGTACGCCATCTGAAAATGATGGCCACCTAGCATAAATGAGAATAGTAATGTCTTTCTTTATGATCTATTTCATATTGTCTAACTATTAAGAAATATCTTTTTCCTTTGCATGGGTCTGTGATTTGTTATTTTATAATATACTCCTATTATTTACTTCATGTAAACACATTTTGAAAAGAAAATTTCAACGAGATTTATAAAGGAAAATTTCATTTTGTTCTATATGGGCGGATCCAGGATTTTCAAGCAGAGAGTGGAGAGGGGGTTACAAATCAAGTCCTGAAAATTGTCGTAAATTTGATGGTGTGCGATAAACATTTACACAAATACCTGTGTGGCCATTAGTGGTGCATTTTACTTTCAAAATAAACTTGACTTTGACTTTTATAGAAAACTTAGCGGAAATTGGCAAAGTTTCCTAACAAGTAAAAGAAATTTCCCCAAAATCGAAAAAGTGCACGAAAAAGGAAGGAATTTTCCAAGAAAATCGAAAACAAAATTGTCAAAAATTTCCCAATGATTAAAGGAAATTTCTCAAGGCGAAAATACTACTCGAAAAAGAAAGACAATTTTGCGAAAAATCAAAGAAAATGTTTCGGAAACTTCCCGAAACATTTAAAGGATATTCCCACAAATTGGAGATTTACAGCAACTTGAACTGATAGAAACTTAACTTAGCATTGCAATTTTCCGCTTGTAAACGAACAATATTTAGAATCTTGCCCCCATTTTACGCCCTTGCCCATCACAGCAATCCTATAACCGCCCTGAACTTGCGTAAAATTCAAACTTATATTCAGAATAAATTGGTTGGCTAATAGGTAATATAATATATTAGCTGTACAAGGGCTTATTTAATATTCTTTGCATTTTTGATTATTATTGTCAATTATCAGATTATATTTGGGGCGAAAATATTTCAATTTTCTAAAAAAATCACAATCCGTGGGCTCGAAAAATATTATATTTAGAATTATAAATTAAAGTAATAGGGAGAGGCAATGTGTCCTCCAATCAAGCTCTGCCACACTAGTTTAATCTTTTATTAATCTATTAAATTACTCATTTTCGTACAAATTCCAAGTTGAAATCTTAAAGAGGCGATATCGTCATATGTGCACAATATCTAAAATTCCTTTCAAATTTTTTGATTGGTTGAAATTTTGCTGCGCGATTCGTTGTCTCGTATTGCATTATTGCAAGGTATATACTTATTTAAAACTCCTCCAGAGTCACTACACGAGATAGCCCAAATGCTTGCGGCGATCTCAAGTAGTTTTTTTCTTCTTCAAATCATGCCGGGAGTTCAAGCCCCGGTTGCCCGGTATAATCGTTTATTTTGACTTTTTGCTTTCATCTTCTTCTTTTCTTTCCCAGTAATTTTCATTTGGTGACTATCATTCTAGTATTATAATACTAAAATTTCACTTTCGCTTTCTGACAAAAAAGCATTGAAAAAAACAAATAAGTTTCTCGTCACAGTAACGTAATGCGCTGTGTATGTAATTCTGCACACACAACGTACATGCTAGTGTCTGGCTGTACTGTGTGGTACAAACAGACAGAGGATCGAATCTTGCCTCCACAACCGGAAGTGACGTCAAAATAAAGTATCCCCCATTTTTACCGTATTTTACTGAGACGAGCCTCCCTCTTTAAGATATCGCGCGTACTGAGCGTGAAATGTTTTTAAAGGGTTTATAGCTTGTGTGTAAAGAACAGTTTAAAACTGTTAAAGATAGCTTCATTGATTTTGAAACATATTTGAAAGTTTTTTTTGGAACCATGAAACAGTCCAATTGCATGGAAAAATTTCGCAAATAAGGAGATTAATCAAAAGGATAAGAATTTTCAGGTTTAGCTTCCCCCTGTCTGCATGTAAGTTAAAAAGGCGATATCGTCATATGTGCACAATATTTAGAATTCCTTTCAATTTTTTTGATTGGTTGAAATTTTGCTGCGCGATTCGTTGTCTCGTATTGCAAGGTATATAGTTATTTAAAACGCCTCTAGAGTCACTACACGAGATGGCCCAGATGCTTGCGGCGATCTCAAGTAATTTTTTTTTTTAAATCATGCCGTGAGTTCAAGCCCCGGTAGAATCGTTTATTTAGACTTTTGCTTTCATCTTCTTCTTTTTTTTTTCTCAGTAATTTTCATTTGGTGACTATCATTGTAGTATTATAATACTAAAATTTCACTTTCGCTTTCTGACAAAAAAGCATCGAAAAAAACAAATAAGTTCCTCGTCACAGTAACGTAATGCGCTGTGTATGTAATTCTGCACACACAATGTACATGCTAGTGTCTGGCTGTATTGTGTGGTACAAACCTTGCCTCCACAACCGGAAGTAACGTCAAAATATAGTATCCCCCATTTTTACCGTATTTTACTGAGACGAGCCTCCCTCTTTAAGTAAAAATAGCGTAGTACAAATAGTAAACATTCCATTGAAATGATACAATTTTAAACGAGGATACACTATGTTCACTCGAGAGCTTTTAGAAGGGACATTAAATCTCTGCAAAAACAAACTGGATCGTCCTCTATACCAGTTTCTGAAAAAGTAAGAAGTCCCGTGAATAGCCGCTTTAATTAGGGACCAAGTTCAAAGGTACGAACACGGACGATTACACCTTTGTAGACCGGGAGCCCAGACAGCTTATTCAGCTGAAAAGATACAAAAGGTTTGCATGTCGGGTCATGTCCATCTGGACCCATGACTCACTAATCAATGTTGCTGCCGGGTCAAATCATATACCAGGAGGCACACGATAGGGGGCCAACAAATGCATATATTCAGACGAAGAGATACACGGACAAATTTGTTGGATTATGCTCCCAAGAGGGTACTCATGCTGGCCATAGCCATGAAAGCAAATAAGGCCTGTACCAGGACCCAGACAGTAGTTTTAAAGGGGCCCACTCAGGAAGGGGGAGGAAGGGGGAGGGAAGGGGGGTATTCAGCCGAAAAGATACATGGATGAATCTTCTTCTATTGGAACTGTTATACCTTAGGGGTCACATAAATACCAATGACAGCAACTTTATCTTGTACCGGGGCCCAGACAGTAGCCTTAAAGGGCCCATGTCCCCAATTTGTTTATTCAGCCGAAAAGATACATGGATGAATCTTCTTCTCTTGGAACCATTATACTTTGGGGGTCACATAAGTACCAATGACAGCAACTTTATCCTGTACCAGGACCCAGACAGTAGCCTTAAATGGCCCCTGTCCCTCAACTCGTTCGTTCATCCGAAAAGATACATAGATGAATCTTCTTCTGTTGGAACCATTATACTCAAGAGCAGGGTTTTATCTAGAAATTAAAGAAAAGAGTGTGCTTTAGGAATTTCTAGGTGTGCACCAATTTGTTGACACCGTATGCACTGTGCGTGCGGAATTTGTCGTCTATTACTGATAATTTGATGTGAAACGTTTATCCAAATATCAAATGAAACGTAAAAAACATAAGACTGATCAGTGGCATATTCAGCTTTCGGTGCCAAATGGGACTAACGGTACTTATCGAAAAGGGCTTGTATCGAAAGCAGGAATTTTTCAACAAAAAAAGGAAAATTCACTGGGCGACCACAATCACTCCTATAGCTGCCCAGGGCAGATGATGACAACACGAAGGAACATGAAATTTGAGCACCTTCAAAATTAAGGAGATATTAAGTGTGACATAAAATACATAAAATTTATATCATGTGATGTTCTACGTTTTAAAACTTTTATTCTACGGCTGTATCGCCCGGAGCAGTCATTTTGTTAGACCAAGGCGAAATTCCTGGTCGCCCAGTGCACCCGAGACGGAATTTTGTTCACCGGGCAACCAAAATTTCTCACTGGCGACCAAATGGTCGCCCAGTTAGTATGTTAAATAAATCACGCATGAAAGGTGTAGGAAGATAGGGAACATGCCCGCTTCACGGTCTCAGTGATAATAAATCTGATTATTAAAAGAATGTATTAACCACGATATTTAAAGGGTTTGTTCAGTGGTCAAGTATGTTCATCTTATATGAAAAGGGGACTTCAAACGTGTCAAAAGAATATTCAAGTTTTAAAGCTCTGTCCTATTTGTGTAGAAATGACTGGTGTAGAAAGTCTAGCATAGAAAGTTGGCGTCTTAATCCTCACAGTCTTAACAATTGTTAATGTATTTTAAAGAAAGTTTATTGAATATTTTCACTACTTTTCTTGAATTGTCATCGGAGAACAAAATCTGATAGATTACATAAAGCCGGAGTTTGAGGAATATGAGGCTATGACATCACAACTAGTCTAATTTCAGTAGTTTCAATATAAATGATACCAAACTTTAAACTTAGATATCTCCTAAATGGAATAAGTGATTTTTGAATGCTTTCTTCACTTATTTGTTTTGCTGGAGGTCCTCTTTCAAATGAGATAGACTTGCTTGACCCTTGAACTAATCCTTTAATAGTACCATCACTTTGTACTGTAGCGAAAAGAATGTGCGTTCATAAACATAATTAATGTACCTAACCTTTGCGTACATAACTTAAGTTGTTTCCAACTATTCCTTCTCAATAAAGCATTGTTTCAACAAAAACATATCACTGGCTTATTTTTCTCTTTCTGGCCCAACTCACCTCATGTCTAGCTCAAATTGACCCACGTTAAATTAAGGTAACTTGAAAGAGCACCAGACCAAAAAGTGGGGGCGTTCATTTTGGCAAACTTCACAGATATGCTATCCACAACAAATCGATAAATTTCAGTGCCTCCATAGCCCACAAACGACGTGAGGGCAAAGGTCACTTGAATATTCATCTTAACCAGAAAATTGGTATACCGTTGCATGCTAGATAAGTATTTGATTCTTTAGGGACCTCCTAAAAATGCTTCCACTTTTCGGTCTAGTGCTCCTTTAAGCCGAAACATGGGCATTATTTATGTTGATGATTAAATAGTTACTATGGCGTCAGCACTGAGACAAATATGTAACCTATTCATGTCACAACTTACATTGTACATGTGCCTCTTATGTAACCTATTCATGTCACAACTTACATTGTACATGTGCCTCCGTCTCCTAAGGGCCCGAGCAAATATTTTCGGACCCTGAGCATTGTGAACAAAGATATTGCGATAGGTTTATTATGGGATCCCAAGCGTCAAATTCCCCATGCCTCCTCCCCCTGCTGTAGTTGCGCTACTGTCTAGAGCATTCGTAAAAATGTATAGGTCACTTGAAATAGCAACCATAGGGGGTAATCAGTGTTAGGCTGCATACGAAAACCTCAAATTTGGTTTATATATTAAAAACTATTGCATCCCTGGTCATGGATGTAGCCAGGGAAGGAGAGGGGGGAAGGGAAGGGAGGGGGCCAAAGTAAAATGGCAATGGTAGAAAAGTCTAGAAAATATGCTAAAATGTACAAACAATTCCCTTGGCGACCCCCTCCTTCCCACCCTTAATTCGAAAGGCTGGCTACACCAGCTTTATGACCTGCTGGTCATAAAACTGTTAGAAACGGCAAGATACATTCCTTAACAATCCATTCCCTGCAAAACTGTTCTAAAAAGTTCTCTTTAGGGGCAAAATCGAAACAAATTTGAAGCTATTCTGAAAGCCATGTTAGACTTAAGTCAACCGGTATTTTTTTCTTCCGCAACCTCACCGCATCAAATTCATTGAGATATCAATTAATAAATGGCTAATGGTCAACAATTTTTAGAAGGATATTTTCCTCCAAATATCAGATTTGTTGATTAGATGTAAATAGTGTGATTTAACTTGATTTTAATAATAAAAATCCACAGCAGTTGAGTTTCATTTTTATGTCTTTAAAAGGTGTCTCAAGTTTTAAGATATAATATATTTTTTGCAGGAAATGGATTCTCAAGAAATCTATCTGGCAATTTTTTAAGAGGTTTATGACCAGGGATGGGCAAGTTTTTAATTTATGATCAAACATCTCTATGCAGCCTAACACTAATGACCCCTATAGTTGCCTTTTCAAGTGTGTCCTATACAAACCAACTAAACTTTGAACAGGACTGAATTTTAGGCCCTAAGATCACTGCCAACAAACCAACTATACCCCGCTATGCATCCACCTTCACGCCAACCTATCTTCATCTTCCAAGAAGCTGAACAATAATAGATTATGTACTTAAATTTGTCCCAGGTTTATGTTTTCCTTTTTGGAAAAATGCGCTAAGTTCTAAGCTAAGTTTTTCTTTTAGTCTATTACATTATTTAAATTCTGATTAAATCAATTTTCTTCTCTTATAATCCACACGCAGTTTTTCTCCCCAACTATAGCACCTCACCTGTAATCATCCCATGCCTTGCTCGTGCATATGCGAAATTTTGACGAACTAATAATTCGTGACGACGCATGCATATGAGAAACGAAATATTAGATAACCAGGTCCCTACGTAAAGCTTGGAAAACTTGCTGAACAATCTGTCAATGGTGCATTCAAGGAAGAACTGGCTTAATTTCTGTTGAAGGAGATCCAGAAAGAGTATTACGCTCCAAGACTGGATATGTTTTCCATGGTGGCAAGTGTCTTAAGTTGAATGTAAACACAATGGGCATGCTGATAGTTGAAAAACCAGCAGAGTTTCACGGAAGGCATGAAGAGGCTGACACACTCATGGGATTCCATACTTAAAGAATGGACGGTAAGGCATTAAGGTAATGGTAATATCGTTTGATACTGATGTACTCGTCATTCTGGTAGCGCTTGCCTCAAAAATGCCAGAAGCATCAGAGATTGTGATAGACTTTGGTTCAGCAAACAACTGAAGGCTAATCAATGTTACCGACATTTCGAGAGAGCTGGAAAGGAAGTTAACAGGATTGACTGAATCACTTGTCGGTTTCCATGCACTCACTGGGTGTGACTTTATCTATGCATTTTACAGAAAAGGTAAGTCAGTACCATTCACTTACTTGGAAAAAGACAGAAATCACATTTTAGCACATAGGCTATTGTGGCATTATGTCATAGATCAACCTGTGATCACCGCTA